>PISX010013540.1:0-56276 GCA_004024625.1 Mellivora capensis | reverse complement strand
GAGGGGTGTGGGGTGCTGAGGGCCCCGGGCTAACAGCCAGGCTGCACACAGTCCTTAGGTGCTGGCAGCGGGCAGAGGAAGTTATGAAAGAAACTGGGAGACGTCTTAGAGGTCAGATGTCAGGATAGGGGAATGAGCTGGAAATGACATAGGGCTCTTACATCACGTGGATATGAGCAATGCTGTCTCATCTTTCCTCACTGTTCCCTCGTGAGGCGCCTGGGGCTGTGGTCCCCCACGCGGCCCCTGTGGCCACCCCCAGCCTGTCAGAGCAGTGATTCTTTCTTGCTCTTTCTCAGTCTTTTGCAAATTTAACGACACCTTGCCAGGCTCCCGTCCTCTGTCAAACTGGCTCATGCTTACTACAGGAGGGGATTAACTCAGAGTTTATGCACCTCTGCATAGTGCTCCCCTTTCCTAGACTCATGGAATGGAGGACTCCCCTCCAATCCCAAATGCGGAACTGTCTTTTTCCCTCCTGTTCTCCAGCGGCGTATCTGTAGTAGCTGTCTTCCGTCATCCCCCTTGCATTATTCTCTTGTTAGACCCATACGTATAGGTGGGGGAGGGGAGCACAGATTTTCTTTATAGAGACGTTAAAACCAGATCAAAAGAAAAATTCCAAACTGTAACATCGGCAGGAATTGCTCCAACAAGCCAGACTCAGCCTCACAAAAAACTTGAAAGAACTAAGAAACCAGTTTCCACACTGACTTGAGCCCTGCTTTCCACTGTAGCCCGCAGGGCCCCCTCAGTTAAATACTCCTACCACTTTTTAAAAAAATAATTTAATAATGTATTATTTTTTTAAGACTTTATTTATTTGACAGAGAGAGATCACAAGTAGGCAGAAAGGCAGGTAGAGAGAGAGAGAGGAGGAAGCAGGCTCCTTGCCGAGCAGAGAGCCCCATGCGGGACTCCATCCCAGGACTCTGAGATCATGACCTGAGCCGAAGGCAGAGGCTTAACCCACTGAGCCACCCAGGCGTCCCAAATACTCCTACCACTTTAAGGGCCTTCTTGTACCAAACACATACTAACTCACCGTGTTTGAAGTAAGAGGGAGAAAAGGAAGTAGACTAGTTTGTGTATCATTGAAGCTGGAGAAACAAGGGAAGGGGAAGGTTTATCTTGTTTAATTTTATGCCTTCATTTCTCAACACATATAAATCCCATTAAAAGTAAAATAGAAAGACTAGGTAGACTTGATTTCTTTCATGCCACAGGACTATTCAGCATTGCTTAATTTTACTTCAGTGGACAGGAAAACCTGAAATAAATAAATAAATAAATAGGAAGATTGAGCCCCCCAAATTCTATACTCCCTTCATTCCGGTGCTTTCAGAGTTGTTCTGCTCTCCAACTAGCAGTATGAAATCTACAAGACTTCACTTCTATGTTTATTGTGCTTTTTGACCTTGGCCTACTCGTAGTTACCAAAAAAAAAAAAAAAAAAAAAAAAAAAAAGCATGCCACTGTCCTTCCCATAATTCCAATCAGACTTGTAATTTTGGAGTCCAAGTGACCTCCATGGATGTCCTGCCTCTACCATTTTTGAACCATGTGAGTTTGAGGGAGTCATTTTATCTCTCTGACCATCAGTCCATCAGTTTCTTCATCTACAAAATAGGGAGAGTACACTGAACTCAGAAGAGATTGTCCTAGGAATTAAAGTAAGGCCACATATATGACTTTATCATTGCTAAGTCCTAAAGAGAATTTTACTCTCTCCTGTGATTGGCTTAACCTCATGAGCCAGCCCAAGGCCGACCATCAGCTTTTTAACTCTATGGTAACTCCTGCCATTTATTTAATCTTCTGGATAACATCACTGCATAGGTCTGAGAAAAGGAAGAATGAATCACATCCATCAAATATTTACTGAATGCCTACCAGCTGCCATACAGGAGCTCGGTGGATATAACAACGTTGCTGCCTTCATTAAGCTTCTGGTCTAGAGAGGGAAGGTGCTAAACAAGCAAAAATTAAAATTCCAGTTAAGTGCAATAAAGAGAAGGTACAGGGTGCTGTGAGCATATCGAATGCTAGAAGGTCAGGGTTGGCCTGTCTAAAGGAGTCTATGGGTGAGCCCTGAAGATGGAGAGGGTGGAGAGTAGGGGTGGAGAGGGAGAGCCACCGTGCAAGGGAAGAGCTTCCTCAGGAGAAGGAGGAGCATGTAGAGAGACTGGGGTGGGCAGAAACATGGCAATTAGAATTTGGGGAGCTCAGAGAGAGAGAGGACTGGTAGTAGACAGTGATCAAGTGATCAAGCAGAGGCCAGGTCACATGGCACTTGGATTTTCATTAGTGGGATTAGTGGGACTTTGACAAATTTTCAACAGAGCACTAACCTCATCAGATGGCATTAAAACAAAAACAAAACAGAGAACAACCGCTCCCGTAGCTACATGGAGAACAGATAGAAGGCAGATAACAATGTAGACAGAATTCAGATGTTATTGCTTTAGCCCAGGTGAGAGATTTATGGGATGGGAGGGGAAGAGGGGACACGAGAGGTGGCAGAAGATCAAGAGGGCTCTATGATCCATTGGTGTGGGAAGTGAATGGTGAGGAAGAGGGTGGGCATTTTCCAAGAGGTTCTAGTTCACTACAAACTTGGAGGAGACAACTATGTAGACAGTACATGAGTGCAATGCTTGAGTGATGTGGTCCTTCCTGAGGGCACTTACTTCCCTCTCTCCTACCTGCTGTGTTTTCTGTGGGACTCATCCTACTTGTGGGTACAGTGTATGTCCTGGGTCTCAGCCAATACAGTCATGATCCTCAGCCTTTCAGCTGATTCAGGCATGAACCTGGGACCCACTCAGCCAATGAAATTTATGCCATAGTTTCTGAGAGAAGAGATTTTCACACTATACCACTGATCTTGAACCCATAAACCTTGCAGTTTGTTAATCCAATAAGAGAGGAGAAGGTACCAGAGAATAGAGCCAATACGGAGCAAACAAATCCAAGATGACCAGGTCATGTTTGATGGATCCTCTCTATACCAAACCCCACCGTAAGGCACACACTTTTTCTTTTTTTACAAGCCAGTTTGTGTTGAGACTTCTGACACTAAAAATCAAGAGTTCTAACTGAAACATTGCAGTGCAAGGAATTGGAGAAATTGGGAAATAATTTACCTATATGGAAGTCTCTAAGTTGATCCCCAGTGATTCCTGCTTCTTGGTATTCATGTCCCATGTTTTACCCTCTCCTTGACTGGGGGTCATCAATGAACAGAATATAGTGTAAGCGATGGGATGTTCCTTCCAAGATAAGGTTATATAAAGACCATGCGCTCCCTCTTATTCTCTCTCGGGATCTCTCCCTCTGGTGTAAGCCAGCTGCCATGTGATAATGCAGCCTTAAGGAGAGACCCATTTGAGCCTGGAAATGCATCTCCTGAGGTCTTCCAACAGCCAAGCAAATGAGCTTGGAGGAGGGTCCTTCCCTAGTCAAGCCATGAGATGACTATAGTCCTAGACTGTACCCGGGTACAGCCTCTTAAGAGACCCTGAGCCCGAACCACTCATGTTAACTTCCTCTGAGATTCTTGATTCCTTGAAAGCTGGGGGAACATAAATGTTTCCTATTTTTCAGCTGCAAAGTTTTGAGGTGACTATGTGGCAACAGATAATACTATAACTCCTAAGACTTAAATTCGAAGTGAGCTTATAAAGTGTCAGTCAGACTTAAGCTATACAAATCACACTAAGAAGGCAATTCCTCCAAGGCCTAAGCGTATTCATCTGAAGTACTAGAATGTGTTCATTAGAAGGAAAGTTGGACGTCATTGGAAGAAGAGCAAAGGCTTTCTAGAGCAGCGGATCTTGAACCCAAGCATGCCTCAGAATCCTCTGGAGTGCTTAGAGACCACAGGTTGCTGAGCCCGCCCTCACAGTGTCTGATGCATCACATCTGGGGTGAGGCCCGAGAACTGGCACCAAGAACGAGTTGCAGGGGATGTTGAAGCCGCTAGTTCTTGGGGCACACACTGAGCGTCCGGGGCAAAGAGCAGGATTTGGATTCACTGTGCTCTGAGAGCTCACAGTCCCAGAGGCCGTCTCTGCAGGGGTGAGAAACTAGGATAGATGGCAGCTCCTGATTTGGTTGACAAATGACGGCCCTGGCACAGATCACCATTCGTCCTCATTCTCAAAGGTGTTCAGTCTAAAAGTTCTTCCTATCTGCAACACCACCTAAATGTTTTATGCCATTTATGGTACAAGAAGTGGTACAAGAAATGCACTTATTCACTCATTCAATGATGCATTTATTTATTTAGTGCCATCTGTGTGTCAGAAGGACCTTGTTCCAGTGTTTGGGGATGTATAGGCGCAAAGAAGATACGCCAGATCTTTACAATTGTGGAGTTAAAATAAGGAAAGAATGACACTCATGGAACCAAGTCTGTGTCTATTCAGCAAAACATCACTGAGTTGCTGGGAGGATTTCAGATTAAAGGGCCTCACTCTGAAAAGTGAAAAAAAAAACCCGTCATTTCCCTCTAGAAGTCTGCAAAATTCATCAAAATCAGGACGTTCATTTTGCAGAAATAAGTCACTCCAAAATATATAACACTCAGCAATATTTTTAGTGGGTTTGTATATGTGCTTACTTTAAAATAAACGCATGTGCACAAAAAATAGGAAGAAAGGTAAGATTTTCTCAAGTAAACAAGAATCTCTTTTATAATGGTAATTCTTAGTTCTGTGTGATTTCTGTTTAGTTTTGAAAATTCATGTACGTCGATACACCCATCTTTTGTATATAAACATCAGTGCTTTAATCATGTGTCCCCACCAGTGTTGATTATTAAATATAAGCTAATATTGATATATAATTTTGCTCAACCAGGAATAAGATAGTGAATAAGGGCATTGTTAAGTAAAGAAAGCCTTATAAAATGGCACTCTGCTATCAAATAAATTCAGAACACATTAGAATTTACTGAGTTTACAAAGAGGAAATCTTGTTCTAGATTTTCTTTCCCCTTGCAAAGCTGAGTATCATAAGCTATCAGTAGGAAATGAACATTTTTGATATGTATCTAGACTCTCCACCCCAGGCATCACAGGTAAATCCTCCACCAACAATGAATTCATTAGGTAATTTTTTTAAGTCTGCCAATATTAGGCAAACTAATTACATCAAATGTGATGCTTTTTATTAAAATCAGCCATAAATCTGGAGAGATCTAGAGCATTTTCAATTTTTTTTTGATGGCTTTCATTACCTAATGAATTTTCAGTACATCCAGTGCTTTATTTAAAACTTATATTTGTTGAGAACATTTGCCAGCCCAGCATTTTGTCTTTGCCTGAGATCACAAATTCTGACAGCAATGAAGAACAAATCAATTTTTTGTGTGTGAAGAACAAATCAATTTGATTTCTCTTCTAAAATGAAGTCAAAGACACGAAGGCAAGAAAAAAAACAAATAGGGAATGTATTTGGAATCTCCTAAAGATATTTTTTAATGTGTTCAGTAACCAAAGATCTTAATTTCACCCTATGGAGATTTCAAGAATCTAGCTTTCCTTTATATCTTTTTGTGTCTGTGATTAAATGAGCACATATAAGGCTTGCTCATGGCCGTCTACTAAGTTCATGGCAGAATTGAGGTTAATAACCCATGCATCAGCCAGGATGTGTTTATTCTATAAGAAAGCTGTAAAACAAAGAAGAAAGTAGCTTGTGGTAGAATTGATAGGCTGTTTGTATCTGTCTCTCCAAATCCACAAAGTGATCACAGCAAGCCTGCTGCTGCACCACACTTATCCCTAGGACCTTTCACCCATGGCCTCACCTTCACATCTCTCATCCATTCTCCATACACTGCAGTCAGGTAGACCTCCTTCAAAATAAAATCTGGTTAAGTTGGATGAAAAGCATACACTAGCTTCCCATTGCTTTCAGGATAGAGACCAATATGCAAAGGGTATACCTTATCCTGTCAATAATAATGGTAATAAGAACAGCAGGAATGGTAACAATAAGTAACATCTATCAAGGCAACGTGCCAGCCATTGTTTTAAGACCCTTTCGTTTATTATCTCATTTAATTCTCATACTGACTGTAGGAAGTAGCTACTCTTATCCCTGGAGACACTAAAATAACCTCTGCAAAGTAACATAGTGTGTCAATCCTACTATATAAGGCCCATGGCCAACCTCTGCAATTTCCTCTCCCTGGTTCAGCCACCAGCTGGGTTTCCAGTTTCTTGAATATCCCCCACCTTTCCTTTCCTTAGAGCCTTCACACACATCAATCCTTCCAGCCCAGACTGTACCTGTTTCCCTCACTCCTAGAAAATAATTTCTACTTGTCTTTCAGACTTCAGCTAATACACACCTTCTTCAGAAAAGGCCCCGGTAAGGTCCTAACAAGACCCCTACATGTACAGTCTCTTCATGATCCTGGTCACTAGCGTTGTTAAGACACTTGTTTAAGTCATTGCTTCGTTACTGCCTATATTATTGTCCTTGGCTGCCATAACCAAGTACCACCACGGGGGTGGCTAGAAACCTCAGAAATCTTGGTCTCAGTTCCAGAGGCTAGAAATCAGAAATCAAGGTATCAGCAGAGCCATGCTCTCTCTCTGACGGCTCTAGGGGAGAATTTCCTTTGCTGCTTCTGGCATTTGCTGGCAATCCTTGGTGTTCCTTGGCTTCTACGTATATCCATCATTCCATCTCATGGGTATCTTCTTGTGTGTCCTCTCATTGCTTTTCCTCTGTGTCTCAATTTCCCCCTTCTGAAAGGACACCTGTCATACCGGATTAGGGCCCACCCTACTGACCTCATTATAACATGATTACCTCTTGAAAGACCCTCTTTCCCAATAAAGTCACGTTCTGAAGTACTGGGGTTAGGACTTTAATGTACCTTTGGGGGAGGCTACAATTCAACTCATAACATTGCCAGGGAGACTGGAACAAGTTCCAAGAGGGAAAGGGAAAGGACATGGTCATCTTGTTCTCAGTACAATATCTTACACACAGGAGGCACAAAAATTAATATTTATTAAATGTATGAAAGCTCACTTTAAGAGGTATTATTGGCAGAATCTTGCAATTAATCAGGGCCCAGAATCTCAATGCCTACAACACCAGGCAGTAACATACACGTATCAAGTGAGCTGGAAGAGAGACTCGAGTCGGCTTTAGTTGATTACTGCCATGAAAAAACGTAGATCCAGTCCTAATTTCTAATTTTTAAAGAAAAGTCAGGTATCTCTGTTGTTTTGGATGAAATCTTTCAATATTAAAATGGGGACAACTAGATCAATTTCCAAAACAGTGCAAAGTTAGGGGCGCCTGGGTAGCTCAGTCAGTAAGCATCTGCCTTTGGCTCAGGTCATGACCTGGGGGTCCCAGGATTGAGGGGCTGAGTCCCACATAGGGCTCCCTGCTCAGTGGGGAATCTGCCTTTCCCACTGCCCCCATTTGCTCAAGCACGTGCTCTCTCTGGCCTGCACACACTCTCAAATGAACAAGTAAAAGCTTAAAAAAAAAAAAGTGCCAAATTAACAATAACCACGTCTGTAGGCTGCACATGGTCCTGAGGTCCTCTGATTTAGCCTCTGGTTTGAGGTAGCATCAGATGTTTTGTGAGGTCACATCTATAATAAAATGCAGTGACTGTTTTCTAGGCTACAGTAAGTGTTGAAACATCTTACTTCAGCTGCAGTCAGTTAAGGCTAGCAGGGTGAGGCTAGTGGGGCACTCCCCCTGGGTACAGCATTTAAAGGAGTATCAGAAACAGTAATCAAGGGCGCCTGGGTGGTTCAGTGGGTTAAGTGTCTGCCTTCGGCTCATGTCATGATCTTGGGATCTTGGGATTGAGCCCCTCTCTGGGTTTCCTACTTCTCCCTCTCCCTCTGTACCTCCTCCCCCCCTCTCATGCTCTCTCTCAATCTGCTCTCTCAAATGAATAAAAGCAATCTTAAAAAAGAAACCAGTAATCAAGATAAAACAACCTGAGGGTTTTGAAGGGGCAGGGGGTGGGAGGTTGGGGGAGCCAGGTGGTGGGTATTATGGAGGGCACGCATTGCATGGAGCACTGGGTGTGGTGCATAAACAATGAATTCTGTTACACTGAAAAGAAATTAAAGAAAAAAAGAATAAAGAATTGGACAAAATTTATGACCTAAATTAAATAGATGATACAACCATAGAGAGGAAATAAAAATATGTTAACTGCTTCAGAAAAAAAGAAAAAGGTAAGTAATATTTTAATACAATCATTAAAAATTGATAGTAGTATAAAAAATCCATGATGATCAAAATTTCAAAATTTAAATAAGGAGCAGATCCAACCCCACACCAGAATGAGATGGCCTCCCTCACCTCACCCTACTCCTAGCCCATGCTCCCTTTGACCAATACTCACCCTCCCTGCCAGATCACATATGGGAACTCTCTTCTACTGTCTAAGGTCCCCTTTCGTGGAGCTCCAGCTACTGTGCTGTGCTACAGAAGAAGCAACCCCTCACCTGCCCAGACTCTGCACCCCAACATGCATTGCACTGCAAATTTGATGAAGTAACTTAGCCTTCCCTCGGATGTTCCCATTCATCCTCCTTTGAAAGAATGACTCTCAAATGCTGTCATTTCTTCTCGGGGATAGTAGTACTTGCTTCTAATGGAATCGCCTTAATTATATGTTTCTCCCAGGCTTCCGCTTAATGCCTGCTTACTTCTCTGGCACTGCTAGATGCTTCAACTGAGGATCTGACTCTAGCCTTACAACAGGGGTTGAGGCTGGAGTCCGAAGATGCAGGTTAGTTACCATGGAATGCTCTTATGTTGGTTCAGCTTTCTGCTTGGAAATCACATCTGAAGTGTTTTAAGGCTGGATATTCCAGAGAGCACTTTTGACCTTCCCCAAGCAACCACTAAAATACAGACCTTCTCAGCCACCATCACCACAAACCCTTCCATGAGATAATTAATGGGAATGATTAAGTAATAACTGAGGGCAAATGTTCATTCAGAGTTGTCACTGTCTCTATAAGCTTCTCTCAGATCCTGAGGGTCACAAGACATGTCTGCATCACACCAGCACTAACATAGCCAATTATGTAAATATGTTTATGAACTACCAAAGCACCTGTTGAGAAAACAATTGGAATCAGGATAGAAACTTCAATACTGCATCATTCCTATAACTATACTTTGAATGAAAACAAAATATAATGAGGAAAGTTGAACCGGGACCCAAGTTCCTATGAAATCTCCTTTTTCAGACATTAGAAAATAAAAAATATAATCACAGAATTACAGAATTAATTTAATTTGTGCAGGACAGTTGCTAGATCATATATCTGACTATTTTCTTCTGAGAAATCACCCCTGTGATTTCTCTACTTGTGGTAAATCTGATCACAATTGCCCGTGTGTCCTGATATACATTCATAGCGCCTTTTACATTCATGTGTACTTATCTTTATGTCTAGCTTCCCCTAATAAACAAAAAGCTCTCTGAGGTCAGGTATCTCATCTGAATTCTTTTCACTATCTTAGAAACACATAGTAGGTACTCAAAATTTTGCTGAATTGGTGTGACCAGAACACCACCCCTATCCCAACACACACAAAATCATCAGCTCTTACGACCTTCAAACAAGGATTTCATGGTAACTGTGACATTTATGATCAAAAAGCATTAATTCACATCAAGGTATCTTTGGTACACTGAAAGTTATTATATATCTTCCATTCCTTTCCCTATTTCATCACGTAATTCTATTATCACACAGATTCTTATGAAAGTCAGCATAGCCCACTGGTGCAGATTATGCGCTGCCTAGATTCAAGTCCAGCCCCAGCCATGTATGAGCTGTGCTTTGTTTTCTCATCTGTGAAATGGGATGAAAAGTATATTAACCTCAACTTTTTAATGAGATCTAAATGACCTGATACTTGGCAAGTGTTTAGAACAGTGCCTGAAATACGGTAAGAACTCAATAAACTTAAGCCACTATGTATGAATACTATTACTGCCATTGATAGCACTGAACCATGGAGAGAGGAAAAAATATATGGATCTGAAGTTAGAAGTGAAACCAAAAAGAAGAGGTCAATTATCTACTGGGCTTGACCCAGCAAACCCCTGGAAGCTGGCTTTTAGGAACCAAACGAGCAATTGGAATTCAGGAAGGAATCAGGTAATCTAGGCTGCAAAACACAGAATCAGATTCCAGACCTTTTGTTCCAGGTAAAATTCAGGCAGCTCCTTCCTACGGCAGGGAGCCTTTCCCATCCACCTGATGGGAGTGGAGTCCCTACCAGGATGCACCAACAAAGGACAGGGATTGTGGGATCTAGTTAAGCCAGGAAGGGAGACCCCAGATGAGTTCACAAGGTGACTTTGGGAGCCCAGAAACAGACCTGAAAGTCTATTCTAACCAGTATAGATTGGGTGGTGCCACTTTCTTCACCATGTACATTCTATGATCTCCCTCTGGCTTTGGCCCCAACATTTTGGACGCTTGCTATCTGAAACTGTCCCTTTAATTGTATTTACTTTACTTTATATCTCCTTAGCAACCATGATTACCTTAAGTGCACCTGGGTTTGCTTGCTTTCCCCCCCTCCTTCATTATTATCGATGTTGTTTTCTGGATGCAGATAAAACTATTCTTTTCCACAAACAGGCTTGTGGTTAAAGTAAAACTTTTATATCCCCAAGTTGTTGGTTGCCAAGGGGACCAATGTATGCAAACAACCCACAAACACAACAAAGAGGAACTGTTATTGGGCCAACAGGTGTAATGTGTGTTTACTACTGTGACTCAGATATTGTATCTGTTCCCTCTTTGCTGATTGATTGGGAATTTCTATTATTCCTCTCACATTATGTTCACATATTAATATACATATACACATATTAATATATTACATCAGGCTCACTTTAATTAAAACTAAGATGTGAGTATTTACTGTTCTATTTTTAAGGATTGTTGATGAAAATCTGTTGTCCATCAAGTACAGCTGTGAACAAAATAAACTGCTTTTTTTTTCACTTTGATATCTACCCCAACAGTGGAATGCTAAGTTTTGTGGCAGTTTTTCTTTGGAAGAAAGTTGGGTGGAAAAAAACTTTAGTGTTTTCCATTAATATTTTCTCAAGAAGGGGAGCCAATATTGCATTGTTCAGATTCCAAAATGCCTTGCCAACCTTCTTGGTAATTAACCATAGTGTTTCCTTTGCCTAAAAGATGGATGTCATTTGCACTATTTTTATATGTGGCATTCTTCATATATTGCATCTGCATATTTGGGGCAGTATAGATTTTAACCTCAGGTGTCTTCCCTGATGCCCTTGACCCTGTGTTCTGAGTCTGAGGTCAAGTACCCCTTTACTGTAATCCTATAACAAAATATGTGATCAACAAAAATCAAGCCAACATTATTGTTTATAAAGGACTATACTAAAACTCCAAAGACTGGGTGATAAGAATATGAAAACTGGAAAGCCCTCTATGTAAAGATTTCAAGCTGGGAAGACAACATTTCCATGAAAAAAAAAAAAGCCAAAAATGAATTATAAAGACACACTTGGAATGGACCACAAAGGAAACATCTGCTAAGGTACATAATAAATATTTATTTAAATAAATTATGATGGGAGCAATTCCAGTTATATTTTGAGGAACTCTCTTTGAGAATACTTTGTTCGCAATTTGTTTAAAATGTTAAATACGAAAGTAGGTTATTTTTAAATTCAGTTTATGATGATTTTTTTTTGTCATTAATCTGGGCTAGGTTTCCTCAACATTATCCTAGTAAGGTCGTCACAGAGCGAAACATTCTATTAGAAACCATGATGAAAATATGGTTGTCATCAGCGCAGTTGATTGATTGCATTTGTACATTTCGCTTCCACTCTTGACTGTGAGTCCCTTAGGGTAGGGACCATGTCACCCTCCTGTTTGTGCCCCTAATGCCTAATACATAGTAGCTTCTCAGTAAAGGTTTGTTGAAATGAACTCAAGCATTTCAGCAACCTCAGAAACTTTTATTTTTATAAATTTTATAAATTTGCTATTATTAAATATTCTAAAAAGAAAATAGCATAAACCTGGATTTTAAAGGTATTAACATTTTGCCATATTTGCTTCAGGTATTCTTTTTTTTCTTTTTTGAGGAAAAGTAGATTACAGTCAGAGTCCCAGTGGACTCAACTGTCCCCCTTCCACCCCTGCGTTCCTTTCTTCTTTCTCCCTCCCCCAAATAGCCATTCTTCTGGAGTTGGTGTTCAACCTTCCTGGGATTGTAATTATGTCTTTCCAATGTGTGTATGTAGACATAAAAATATAAAGTATTCTAATTTTTCCACCATGGTATCATGTTATACGAATTCTTTTCAATTGGCTTTTTTAAAAAATTCAGAATGTATGTTGTCAAGATTTATCCATATTGAGATATTAGAGTCTTTCAGAATGATCTATTTTCCCTGATCAAATTTAGGATAAAAATCTCTATTATCTAAAATCTAATAGTTGGCCTTAATTTATTTTTATTTTTTTTAAAGATTTTATTTATTTGACACAGAGCGAGAAATCAGAAGTAGAGCAGCAGGCAGAGAGAGAGAGGAGGAAGCAGGCTCCCTGCTGAGCAGAGAGCTGGATGCGGGGCTCCATCTCAGGACCCTGGGATCATGACCTGAGCTGAAGGCAGAAGCTTTAACCCACTGAGCCACTCAAGCCCCTGGCCTTAATTTATATAATAATGAAAGAAGGTCCTATGAATATGAGGCAAAGAGAAAGGGGCCAAGGGTCTCTCCCATCCCTTTTCCATCCCGTCAGACTACCTTGGCCAGCCCCCTCTACTGACTACTGTAACAAAGCAAAAACCCCTGAATGAAGAGCCCAGGATTAGAAACGACAGGCAAGGCATGAACCGTGCACTATGACCCATAGATCCGCATCAGGAACAGTCCAGCAGTCACCAAACCCACACCCAGTTTAGAGCACTGGCGGGGAAAAAAAATGTCAGAATTTCTCTTTTGAAATTTCAGAAGAGACATCTTCCCTTCCCTTCATCTCAACTTTTCTTCCAAAGACATGTGACTTGTTAGTGGCCAGACTCACTACATGGGTTGCTAATGCAAGTTATCCAAAATTTCCCATCAAATAAAAATGTATATAGTATTTATGAAAACAAAGCAGTTGCTTAGAAAAAAGAGGCTTGCTAGTGAATTACATGCACAATTTCCTAAAAGCATTTGCTAGACAAAGTCCCTTTTATCATGTGGCTCCTGGGCAACTAATTCTCATTTAATGGGAAACTGAAAGATTAAGAAGTCATGATTTACCTCTAGTCCGTTGCCAGATGACGGCTGTTATGGCCTTTGTTTCTGGGATCTTAAATGTTCCAGTACATGTACTTCATCTACCCCAATTCATGAATTTGATGCTAAAGTTCATCTCTTGTCTTTTATTCTTTTTTTCTTCCCTGAAAATCTAGCTAAAACTAGGGATCAATAAAAAACTCTTTTGAAAAAATTTAAAGAACTTGTAAGTTTCTCTGCAACTTCTGGTTCACAGGTATGTGTACCTGAGGATACCCGCATACAAAATCCAAACTTTGAAAACGGATGAAACAGAGAGCAGGTTCTGGCTTCGTACAATTTATCTTAGAGCGTCATGTTCCCTGGGGCACCTGGGTGGCTCAGTTGGTTAAACATCTCTTAATTTTGGCTCAAGTCATGATCCTAGCCTTGTGAGTGTGAGCCCCATGTGGGGTTCTGCGCTCAGTGGGGAGTCTGCTTGGGATTCTTTCTCTCCCTCTACCCCTCCCACCCCATGGGTGCTCTCTCTCTCTCTTTCTCTCTAATAAATAAATCTTAAAAAAAAAAATCTTGTTCCCTTTCCAAGATTTTGTTTAAGTAACACTTTACAAAGATTTGCTTAAAGTATTTAGACAAATCTCTATGTATAAGAAAGCAAAGCCTTGATAATATCTAATTCCTCCAATTAAAATTACTTTAAGTAAGTGGTATGCAATATGTGCAAATTTGTAATCCCTTATCACTTAATCATATCAAATAATAACCTAATCTGATAAAACACAGCTAACATATGAACACTGCTCCACTATCCCGCACAAACCATAAACACAAGAAGGAAAGAAGGTATATGGGGGCAAAGCATTCATAGGAAGAGGAAGATAGACCTTTTCTATTCAAAACTGCACAGGACTTTAAGTATAAGTAAAACAATTGCCAGAGAAGGACTTCGGCCTGCTCACTGAAATCTTAAACCTGTCTGCCCTTAATGAAGCTTGGCCTTGATGTTTAAGAAAACCAGAGTGTTTCCTGGCTCCTGGAAAACCAGACTCAGGAGTCGTTTCGTCCTCTTCTTGCCTGACCCAGGCTCTAGTTGTACCTATAACAAGCCAAGGCTTTCCCAGTTACCTGCATCCCTTAATAGAGTCGCTCAGGGTCAGTGTGATGAGCTCCTGAGAAAATACTGAGCAAGCCCAAGCCTGCTGCAATCACCCCAGGAAGCGAACACTGTTCTAGGCTTTGGATTCTGCAGCCTAAGGCAGTGTAGCCAAACGTCTTGTGTCTAGCATTGGGGCAGTTTCTACATTTTCTAAACTCTGTGCAATCCAGTTATTTCTTTTCTTTGATTGAATCCATATTACGCACGCACGCACACACACACACACACACACACACACACAATTATCCATCGCAAAAAAGGCAATCATCTATAGCACAAAAACTTTTAAAATGCAACATTGATACACTTTTGTCTCAATTATCAGGATATTTCAGATATTTCAGATAAAGGTGGTATTTTAGCTTGAATGATTCTTGTAGGATCTCATTTCTCTATTTACATGAGCACATGTGAACCAGCATTGCTTACTTGGATTATAATAAAAATGCTAATAATCAGATAGATAACAATATATTTTTTCTCTTTCATATCATTCCCCCACATCATGTTCCTTTTCACACTTTGGAACTACTCAAGTGGATTCATGCATGAGACCGTCCTAGACACATTCTACAGGCTACTTGCTACTCTGTTCACCTTTAAGTTCTCACCTTACAGATCTAACCAGCTGTTAATTTGGGTTTTTCTTTGAAAATATTGTGAAGGGAGAATTTTTCTAGTGGCTCTGTTTCTTTGTGTTATTTTTTCCCCCCCGTTTCCACTTGGCATCCCATCTGCCAGGTTCCTAACGCATTCCAGGATGCTCTGTTTTGATACTCCATTGGGGAAATGAAGGCTAGTCTATAATGCATTATATGCTTCTTCTATTCTCCTCTCAATCATCAATAACCTGTTCTGCATGCCATTTTTTGTAGAGGAACCTGAGGAAGAGCTGACTAGCTAACATGGCTTGTTAGTAGATGATGGACACTTATTTTAGGCAGTATAGTTCCATTTAAAGAAAGCTTTCTTTATAGAATTTAATGGTAAAAATTTCTGTCATCATAACAAGTTCATAAAATAGTTTATCTGCAAAGATGATTTTTAGTCTTAGCTATCTTAAACTATATGGTGACAACCATAGTTTATAAGACTCATTCAAATACCTAATAATTGTGAAGAGAAGTATCACAAATTCCAACAAATTGGGAAAATATACTGATCAAATTAAAGAAAAGTCAGTCCTATTTGTATAGTTTAGAGAAATACTCCCTTCCCTTTCTTGGCTTTCAGAATGCTGATAGCAAGCTTAAATCACCTCCCTAGTCCAAGTCTTAGGTAATTTATGGAGAAGCTGACAGGCTCAAGAAGACTGTTGCTCACTGTCTGCCAGATCCCTATGGCGAGTCTGCCACTGAGAAACTTAGCACTCATAATATATCCCCACCTTACCTACTCACTGTTATTCTCATAAATATAAATGGACCACCAGGAATCATCACATTTAAGGGGAAATTTTTTAACACAAAAAAGATCAAAACAATAGAAAAGCAAAAATCTCAGAGAAACAGAGACAATCCAGAGACCCAAAGAAAATTTCGGAGGAACCATAGCTATTATTCTGAGAGGTAAGAGAAGTAACTAGATGAGATGACAGACATATCCATTAGCTTGATTGTGGTAATTATACTTTAGAAATGTATAGACATTTTCTAAAGTATAAATGTAATGCACTTTAGGAAATGTACACTTTAGAAATGTATAATGTATACTTTAGAAAATCAACACATTGTATACCTTAAATAAACACACTTTTGTCAATTATATTTCAATAAAGCCAGAATAAAAAAGTAAACTTACCTTTTAAAAGAAAATCCAACAAAATTAATTAATAATAAAAAAGAGAAGATCTTGCATCCACAAAATAAAAACAGGAGAGCAAAGAAAAGGAACATTCAGAGAACAAAAAAGATCCTCTTGGAAATAAAAACTTTGGTAGCAGAAATTAAATAATTATAAAAAAATTAAAGCACCTAAATTTAAGGATATTGCCCCCCAAATATAACACAAAACATGAAGAATAGAAAATAAGAAAAAAATAAGATAGAGGATTAGTTCAAGAGCTCTCCTGTTAAAATAATCACAGTTTCACAAAAAGAGAATAGATAAGATTTTATCAAAGAAAATTATCAAAGAAATGTTACAAAAAAATTTCCAGAACTAAACACCAAAAGTCACCAAAACTGAAACAGCTCACAGAGTGTACAGCTCAATAAATGCAAAGGTAGAACCTGGCAGAACATTTGAGATTAAACAAACAAACAAACCTCAAAAGTAGAAAACCTCATAAAGAGAAAAATAAATCACATACCACAAATCAGGATTCAGAGTGATACCAGACTATGAATATTAATACCAAAATTTAAAGATAATTTATCAATAACTTCAAATTTCTGCATGAAAATTTTCCAAATGAAAATTCTATACCTAGCCAAACTAATCATATGCCAGTAAATAGTTATTTTTGGATATGAAAATTCTCAAAATATTTATCTCCTATACTGAGATGACATTCAAAACTTAAAAACCAGCAAGACATGGCGCTTCCAATTAAGTCAGAAGACCTACATTAGAATGCATGTCCATCGTTAGTATGCGGGGCATGATGTGGACTCTGCCCAGTTTCAATGAACTTTCTTGGCAGTTGCGGGATGATACGCTCCAACAAAGCTAAGAAACAGAATAAGAAGTTGGAAGACATGGAGTACAGGATATAGAAGTGAGGCAAAAGTAATTCATAGAAACATGGGAAGGGAAGCCCCAAGGCTTCAGACATCAGATAGGCTTACAGAGCAAATAATCTGTGTTGGGCCAAGTTAAGGAAGGCTGGAGAAATGTCTGCAAGTAAAAAAATGAACTTAACAGATTTCCTTATGGGTGATGCACTGAGAAAATATTTATAATTCTCTCAAGGAGTGAATATATAGTGATAGGTACATAGGAAACTAAGCAAGTAAAAAATAAAGAATATTACTAATTCCAGAGAAAAGACCAGTAGTACTAGAAAGAAAATATACTTGCATTTTCCTGTATGGGTCCCAGTGAAAAATACTTTTAAGTCATAATAATATAAACATTGAATATTGATTTAACCAATAATTGTGGTATAATATCCTTGTGCCTGTTGTCTCCCTAACCCAATATATGCATTTAGTCAACAAATCCCACAAATTCTGTTACAAGTGGTTTTAAAAGTACCGCTTTTGGGCACCTGGATGGCTCCGTTAGTCAAATGTCCAACTCTTAATTTTGGCTCAGGTCATGATCTCAGGGTTGTGAGATTGAGTCCCTGGTCAGGCTTCAGGCTGGATGTGGAGACTGCTGGGGATTTTCTTTCTCCCTCTCCCTCTGAACCTCCTCTCTCTCATCTTCTCTATCCCACTACTTAGGCTGTCAAATCTTAACTGGAGGCAGATACCTCCGACTGGGGGATCAACCCAATACCAGGGACCTGACAGGGTCAAGTCCAGGGGCAGAAAGTGGAACACTGAAAGCTCATTGAACTAAAACAAAATCAAAATAAAGTTGGGGAGAATAGTCAGGATGGAGGAGAGTAATTAACCAAGGAGTTATGTTATCAAAGACAGTGATAAAAGAAAGTAATGAACATGATGAAGAAACATATGGCAAATTGGTCAAAAACAGACTCTGAATCAAGTTTCTGTTACTTATTTTCTCTGTGATGCCTTTGTTTTCTTTTTCTTCTAAAAAATAATACTAATATTATAATATATATTATATAATATATTTAATATGTTAATATTAATACAATAATAAGGCTTTCCTCACAGGGTTATATATGAGAATTACATAATTTGTGACATGTAAAGGCTTAGAATTGTGTCTGGCATATGGTAAAAGCTCAATAGATATTAGTTACTGTTGGCACAGTTACTCTCCAAAGAGGCAGGAAAAGCAGCTTTCAAGTGCTCATGAAATGTGAATAGAGAATCCAAAAATGCAAGCACACATAGAGATGTGGATGTGGATTGGTTAAGCAAGATGGACATGTTACCTTATCATTTTTATTGGGATTACTGCCATAGCCCCTGAGTTGGTGTCCTTGCACCAGCCCTCTTTCTAATTTTTTTTCCCTGCTGTGGTCAGAATAAAACACTGCTGAAAGCTTTCAAGTGGCTTCCCATGGCTCTCTGGATAAAAATTCAAGCTACTGGCAAGAAACAGAAGGCTGTACAATCACATAATTCCTCAGTTTCATTTTCTACCTTGCTACCACATGTTATCACCCTATTTTCCAGCTTTAGTACTGCTATGTACCCCCCCCCACCCCGCCCAAAACAAAGCCAGGCTTTCCAATGCTTGGACTCATTTGCTTAAAATCTCAGTCCTTGACACAAATCCATCTGGCTAACTTTCACTCATCTTTCAGGACCCCTTCTAGGATTTAGCGTGACTTTCTCTTTTCTTCTCTCACAGAAGCTTGTTGGACTTCCCCTTCTAGCACCAAGTTCATCTCTTTGATTGTTGGGAGGTTTTTGATTACTAATTCAGTCTCCCTCCTAGTCATCATTCCATTCAGATGTTTTATTTCTTCATGACTCAGCTTTGGTACATTGTATGTTTCTGGGAATTTATCCATTTTTTCTAGATTGTCCAATTTGTTGGCATACCTTTTATAGTTCTTATCTCACTGTGCTGTATTCATTGTTGTTGTTGTTGTTGTTTAATGTTCATCCTTTTTTTTTTGTAGGTATTTCTTTTTTTTAATTTTTTTTTAAATAAACATATTTTTATCCCCAGGGGTACATGTCTGTGAATCGCCAGGTTTACACACTTCACAGCACTAACCATAGCACATACCCTCCCCAATGTCCATTACCCCACCCCCCTTTCCCGACCCCCGACCCCCCAGCAACCCTCAGTTTGTTTTGTGAGATTAAGAGTCACTTATGGTTTGTCTCCCTCCCTGTTCATCCTTCTTTTAAACAGGGCCTATATCTTTTACTTCTTGTATCCCCAGATTTTTGGTCAATTCCCTACACGTAGTAAATGCTGTAATACATGTTTGAAGAACAAATAAAGAGCTTGAGATCGGTAAAACTTGCTTGAAAAGTACCAAAAGATTTTACAAGCAGGCCTTTGGTTTAAACAAGTCTTCTGTGGTCTTATCTGCATACTTGCCTAACCCATTATTACTTGAGAGTTCTGAATTAAACTTCAGCCCATCCCATGACTAACTGTGAATATTAGCTTAAAGATTCTATTATGTATTTCTAGGTTTGGGTTCTTGCAGATTCTATATATGTTTTACCTTCCTTCTTAGAACTGCCCTTTTTGAAGCTTGACACCATATTCATTTTCCCTGTGTGTCCCACCTACGTGGGAATATCCAACATTGTAGAATCGCAAAGGTATCAGCCACGTGATTCAAAAAGTTTGACTCATGAACTGATCATGTCTTGTTTATATCTCAAGGGATTTAAACTAATTTGAACTGGTACTTAAAAAGAGATGGTAGATATTCTAACCAATACTGACTGCCTTTGTTTATTGCCTGGGACTCACCTCTTCTCTTTAATGTAAAGTCCACACTCTTATCTGTGTCTTTGGCTTCCAGCATAATGTTTTGATTCCCTGAGAGCAATTTCTGGCCTTTTGAACAGGCTTACACAATTAACTCTGTCAGACACCTGTGTGGTATTTAATGAAAGCCATGTATTGACTAGAGCATTTGGTAAGAAAGGGAGAATGTTACCATGAGAATTATAATATTGTGTTGAAGATTGTTAGCCTCTATTATTACACTGTAAAATTACTTCAAACAGTCTTATAATTTATCAATAAATTTTAGAGCTTAAAGTTCATGTTTAATGGAATCTTCTAACACTTCAAGGTTATTTTCTTTTAAAAATAAAATAAATACTAATAATTCCTTCTGAGCCAATTTATCCCTCAGCTATTTCCTAAATAATCTGTTTCCAAGGAAACAGCCTGAGCCACAGTGTCTCTGGTTTAACCTCAGTAGGTAAAACTAATTATAAGGACAATCATTTTTTTGTTAGAGAAAAATAATACTTCCGGACTATTTTTAAAGAAATTCGCTTCTCATTCAGTCATCCAAACTAACTCTTCAAATAGTTTTAGAGAAGGCTCCAAGAAAAGTTAACGCTAGGGAATTGATTAACTCTTAATCTGTAAGACTCCTTGCATATTTGACAGACTATCATAAGTTGTTTTGTTGTTTTTTTAAGCAGCATGAATAATTTTTGAATCACAAAAATCCCACATCAACAAAACAATGAAAAAACTCATTCTTTGGCATTTTAACTTTAAAGCATAGAAGCATGTGATGTTTTATTTCTGAAAAAAAAAATTAACAAGGACATTGAAGCTTAATTTGAAACATAGATTATAAAAATAATAGACACACATTTATAACTAATTTTGAAATTTAAAGGATGTTAAATCTCATTCATTTTATGTGGAAGCTTAAAGCAGATGCTTCAAAACATTTTGGGAATAAGCAAAGGCCGTATTGTTTGAAGGTGACCATAGGTGGTAACAGATGAATCCATTAGCACTAAACTCTGAGTCTCATGTAAGTTAGTTAACACGTTACCATATTTTGACTGGGTATACACACAAAATCTTATGTATAAACAGAAGATTTCCAAGAGAAAAAAATGTTCTAAGTTAACTGTCCATCATTAGAGTTAGATAAATCATAATACATATGCATTGTTGAATATTACACATACCTCAAAATTATTTTTGAAGATGTTTCAGTGCCATGAAAAAATATTCTCAATATGATTAAATGAACGTTTAAAGTGCTTGGAAATTGGTTAAGCATCCAACTCTTGGTTTCGGCTCAGGTAAGGATCTCATGGGTCATGAGATCAAGCCCCACAAAAAACCCTAAGTTGGACTCCACGCTTAGCCTGGAGTCTGCTTGAAGATTCTCTCCCTCTGCCCCTCTCCACCCCCACTCTGTCTCTGTCTCTCTAAAATAAATAAATAAATCTTAAAAACAAAAGTTTGGGAAATTAAGTATAGTACATAGCATGCTATATAAATTTTCTACTATAATGTCAAAGTTTAAAAAGAGGTAAAAAGCAGAATATACAACAGGCTAACAATTTTGTACTAGATCTATTTCTATTAACACATGATTGTATGATCCAAATTTTTTCTAATTTTTTAAGATACGGATTATTTCTGTAAACAGAAAACATATTTAGAAATATATATATATATGTATGTATATATATATAGTCTTCTAGTTGCATAATCCTATATTCTTAAACTGGTTAGCTGAAATACCTAAATATATCCCTAAATTTATTCTTTTATATTTTTTTATCCACACAAATAGTGGTAAATTTAAGAAATCAGATTTTGTGCCAATATTATTGGTCATATTTTTTGGAAAAGGGAAATTATATTCAGTGAACACACAAAGGATGAACATTCTACAGTTCAACCTTGTAGAATGGGTAATAAAAGTCATTTACACTATTCTAAGGTATGTAGAGAAAATATAGATTCATAATTTTGTCGAAAACTACTCTGATTTTCCCCAAATCTGTCCCCTGCTACATGGCAAAGGAAAAAGAAAGAGAGAGGGAGGGAGGGTGGGAGGAACAAAGGAAAGAAAGGAAAGAGAGTTTGAAAGAGAGAAGGAGGGAAGAAGAGGGTTAGAAATTGAATCCAAGTCAGGTTAAAAGTTCATCTGAGCCAATAATTTATAGCAGGCATCTAAGTGTTACGCAGCCTTTTAAGAATACTTGCTTGGTCCTTCAGATTCTTCTCATTTCCTTACTTCTTTTAGGGCTGGTGCCTACAGCACAGGAGAATGTCCACATCATCTGGTATTGGAACTAATGGGGTCCCCGAGGACATGCTACTCCTTCGTTGTGGAGTCATTGACCTTCCAGAAGCATCACCAGGCTGGTCTGTCCCAGAGCGTTCTGCTGGTATCAACTCCTGCCTGTCTGGTCGCTACACCTAGAGTATTTTTACCTCTTACCACTCTACCAAGAAAGGTAGAGTGAGAAGCAAGGCCTGAGCCTGGCACTGCCGACCCTCTGGACCCCCTAGAGCCTACTATAGTCTATGGGCCCCCAGGCAGGCCTGTCTATCCTCACCTCAGAACCAGTGCCCCAGGGAAGCTGAAGCCAGGCTGTACGGAGTGACGTAGCCATCCCTGTATGTGTCTAGATGGCACCAGGCTTACTGCCCTGTCCATCGTGGTAGAGGCCCCAAGCTCACCTTTCCTGTTACCTCCAAGCCTCTCTGGGTGAAGATCTCATCACAAAAAGGGAGCAGAACTTGGGGTTTGCCGTGTTTGCCATGTGTGTTCCCTAGTGTTCTATAACTCTGAGATTGAGACCAAAAGGGGAGGAAAGGATGCCTGTCTTTGTACCCCACTCATCTTTCTTTCTTCCTCTTCTCTAGGGCTAGATTAGATGGACTTTTCTTTTACTTCCCCCTTTTGTCTAGCACAGATTGCCCATATCCAAAATTCTGGGATCTAGTTGGCTGGGCCTGGCATCTTGAACAATTAAATGGGAGCTATAGTTATTTAGAAAAACCTTTTTCTTTCAACAGTGTCTGTCTTTTAAAGCCCCTGATACGCTGGGAGATTTTGTTTTGAAAGTCCTAACATGACATTTCTTTCTTTCCCTAACAAACTAATCCCCACTTCAGCGCAAGGCAGGTGGATGCCTTGAGCTGTTTGTATGTTGGGGAATTTTTAAAAAATAAAATCATATTAATTTTTTTTTCTAAATAGCTTTTCATGTCATTTTTATCACTGCTGACTTAGCAAATTTTACTCATTACCAAATTAAGAGAGGAATGGGAAGGCTTTCTAAATTAATGGCTTGAATGGAATGATGATTACCTATGAGGAATTTGAAATACCGGCAAGGTATCTATATTCACAGGGTGAATTATTAATTTAACAGATTATTTATTAAAATCCTATTATAAATTGGACACAATTCTTGGTACTAAGGAAAGATTTGTGAACAAAACAAGTAGGGTCTCTGCTCTCTTGGATCTTAAATTCTGGGGCAAGGAGACAAATTATATATATATATATATATATATATATATATATATTTATGTATATACATTTATGTATATATCTCTCCACATACACACACCAGAAAGACAGAAGCGAGAATGCACCTGCATGAAGAAATAAAATAAGGTTAAGGTAATGCTATCCAGGAGATTGGTTGACTTTTACATGGAATGGTAATCTGAAGCTGCTCAGAGAGTGAGTTTTAAGCTTAAATCAGAATGACAAGAAGAAGTCTGGCATATAAAGATAAGAAAGAAAAGAAATACCCATTCAAAAGGCCCTAGAGGGGAACAAACAAAACTTGGCAAGCTCAAGAATCAGGGAGGAAAACATCTTTAGTGTGGCTTGAGGGTAAATGGCAAAGAGAAAAGTAAAATGAAATTGGAAAGGTCAGGGGGCCAATTATGCAGGGCTTTGTAAACAAGGAGAAAGAGTTCAGATTTTCTACATAGTGCAAAGGGAAGCCACTGGGTTTTAAAGGGGAGAATGATTGTTATCTTTGGAGATAACATCTTTGGAGACACTGAAGGAGGCAAAAGCAGAAGCAAGGGTTGTGATAGACTCTTGGTGATGGCCAATGGTGGCATGAGCTAAAGAGGTAGTACCATAAAGATGGTGGATTTTAATGCATGTTTTGGAGGTAAAATTAACAGGACTTATTGCTGGGTGAAAGAAAGGGATCAAGAATGATTCCTTTGCCTTTGGCATTTTCTGAAAAGATACAGAGAGTTAAGGTGAGCATATATCCACTCCCATCCATGCGCAACCAATGGTCCTGGATTCTGTCCTGAGGTCTTGGTACTGAAAGGTGCAGTGTAAGGTGCAACCTTGTCCCTCCTGGAAGGGAAAGAAGGCAGCAAATAGCACAACTGTCAGGGAGTGCCTCTGCCAGCCCCTGAATGAGTACATGAAAATTATTTCTGTGGTGGAGGCTCATGACTGTGGGTAAGCAAAAGAGGTAGTATTCCTTGAAGAGGGCTGGGGGCAAAGCTTCAGTTGGGTCCTCCTGGCACTTGAAAACATCAATCCCTTTCATGTTCATCTTTTCCCTTTTTATTCCTCATATTCTACTTTCCCATTCCCCAAGCTTCTTTTCCATCTCTCTATTTTTCTTCTTAAACTTTGTTAGTTTTGCCCTTCCTCCTCTCCGTCCTCATCACCATCAGGGCTACCATTATTTATTGAGTATTAAATAAATAAATGCATAGATTTATGCAAGTCTGAATTACTTCTTTCAACTTCCCTGGGGGAGATATGATTAACCTTCTTGAAAGGTGCCCTTGGGCTGGTGAGATAAAGAAGTTTGCCCAAGGCTACCAGGCCAGGAGGTGGAAAAGCCAAGTGTGGAATCAGGTTTATCTGACTGTGAAGCTGGTGGTCCTCAGCCTGTGCTCTGTTCTGTGGCTTCTCTCTCTGACCTTCATCTTACTGCCCTTTCTTCCTATCCATTCTTCTTTCTCTCTGTCTCTCTCTCCCCTCCCCTGGCCTGTTTCCCTTTCTTCCTTTTCTCCTCCTTTTTCCTTCTTCTGCTTTAGTCCAGCTGTCCTGCTTGGTCCCTCACCCCAGTCTTGCTATTATGAATCTGAAATTTGGTGTTATTACAGGTAGAAAATACAAGTCCTAGACTATCAGGGCTGAAAGAAGGGCAGAAACAAGACTTCAAGGTAGGTTGATGGAGCTTCTGCTCCACAAAATCGTTGCTCCTAACATATAAATACAGACGGAGGCAGGAACCATCTTTTATCATTGTCACCTACGTGGCTCCTGCTTCAGCTCTCCCGCTCTGTCCTGGCCTCCCATCCAGTCCCTCTGTAGTTGTGGGACATTTGTCACCTGCCCAGCCAGGATGATAAGTACTTACAAGATCATTTTCCTTCTCCCCCTATTACCTACCATGTATAATTCAAAATGAAAATACACTGAGCCAAAAAGAACAAAAATGTTTTAAAAAATCACAATTATTCTATAGTATTTCTATGCTTAAATATGCAAAGCTCAACTTCATTCCAAAAAAAAAGTATTTGTACCCCTGGTTTGCTACTGTTCCAAGCACAGTCTTCTGACTATACAGAAATCCGACAACGTAATGCAGGTAGCAGCAGAATGGCTAAGGACAGGTTAGGAAATGAGCAGAAGACTATAAACCTAAATGGGGTGAGATAGATAATAAATTTATATATCACCTGTTCTGAACTAGGTAAGCGATAAACCACTTACATTTTATTCTTACAACAAACACTTTTGATAATTGCTAGTATTATACCTATTCTACTGATGAGTCCCCAGAATAGTAACAAAGTTTCCAGGAGTTGGATCTGGTTCTGTTCTCTCTACTTTTATGTATGTATGTATTTATTTATTTACTCATTCATTCATTCATTTATTTTTTTATTTCTAAAATTTTTATTTTTATCTTTTGTTATTTATTTATTTATTTATTTATTTTTAAAGATTTATTTATTTATTTGACAGATAGAAATCACAAGTAGGCAGAGAGGCAGGCAAAGAGAGAGGAGGAAGCAGGCTCCCTGTTGAGCAGAGAGCCCGATGCGGGGCTCGATCCCAGGACTCGGGGATCACCACCTGAGCCGAAGGCAGAGGCTTTAACCCACTGGGCCACCCAGGTGCCCCAATTTTTATTATTTTTAAAAAGATTTTATTTATTTATTTGTCAGAGAGAGAGAGAAAGAGAGCACACAAGCAGGGGGAGCAGCAGGTAGAGGAAGAGGGAGAAGCAGGCTCTCTGGTGAGCAGGGAGCCTAATGTGGGGCTTGATCCCAAGACCCTGTGATCATGACCTGAGCTGAAAGGCAGATGCTTAACTGGGTAAGCCACCCAAGAGGCCCCAGGAAGTTTTTAAAGCACATTCTGTCTTACAAACATAGACTGGATAACACTTTTTAAATAGATGTTTTATGCTTTAAAACATTTAGCTAACTATGGTATTATTGTCTTAACGTGTTTCTCTTTTTCTAAACAAACTTTCAGAAAGTCATTATGTCAGAATTTCATCAGTTACTGCTTTTGATAAACACTAGTAACAGATATCATTGCTGTAAAACAAGCTATTCTAGATATCTTTCCGCTCCTAGCTGCCCATGTTTTTTAGTATATTTATAAGCCATGCCCTCAGGAATTCTGACACATTTTGAGAAATTAAACACAGAGTAATTTATATTTGAGGTAGCCTTAGACTTTGTGTGGGCTTTGGGATTTGTAACCTGTAAACCGCGGTATAGAAAAGAGAAATTTCCATCAATTTGCTATGTCACTAGACAAGAATCCTTCAAGGACAGTGCCATCTATTGTCACTGAATGTAGATTTCCACATGAATTGGTTGTAGCCATTTCTCAGGTATATCCGAAGATCAACGGCAGGTGACAAGGGTTTCCACTGTAGCCCCAATGAACATTCCTCCTAGATACAGAAATTCAGCCAGAAGGTAAAGGGTTTAAACTGCAGTGAATGGAGAAATGGAAGGAAGTTTGCAAAGAAGAAAGTCTAGAAATATTGTCTGTCTTTATTCAAGTAGGGAAATACGAAACCCAAAAGAAGGCAGGAAACCACCAAGGGCATTCTGGGAGCCTATTTTACTTCCTCATAATAAAATCAAAATTCTTCCAGTGGTAGCTGGAAGAGCATGTCCCTTTCCTCTTCTAAACCACCCAAGTTCCCGAGAATATGCCTGTAACTACAAAGGCAGCCCTTCAGGGATGCCTTCTTGCAGCTTGTCTAGAACCAATGAGCAGTGCAGTACTCATCTGTTCGTCTTTGTTAATAGCTTGAGTGCCTTATTCTCTCTGAAACCTAAAGACGTTCTGAGCACGTAGTGAGGATTTCTAATCACAAACAGTGCGGAATAGAAAACACTTGTCTGAAGGTGGTATGAAAACACTCAGACACTGATATATCTTAAGTGTTGCTCTGCTGTTTGCTCAGGAATAATGGTAATATACTCTAAGAGACAAAGTGCCATTGACCTTTCTTAGCATAATATTAACTAATTCTTCAAGGTCAAACTTTCAGAGTTCTGTTGTATTTTAGATTTAATGATAAATTATGATAGCCATGTAAGATGACTAAATAGCTCATCTAATCCAATCACTGCAGAATTTTAATTCTATGTTCCAACTTTAAACAAATAAATAATAATAACAAAGAACAATATATTTGTTATATAAATAATTTGTTATATAAACAATAACAAATAATAAGCAAAATATACAAATACAAGTATATATATTTGTATATGTCTATAGAAATCTAAACAAAATGTACAATATATAATATATAATACAAATACACAAAATATATAAAAATATAAAAATATGCAAAATAAACAGAAAAACAAATGAAACAAAACTTTATTTTGTTACAGTGATCTGTGATTGGTGATCTTTGATGTTACCATTGTAATTGTTTTGGGATGCCACAAAGCATGTTCATATAAATTAATATGCGTGTCCTGACTCTTCCACTGACTGGCCATTCCCACGTCTCTCTCTCCCTCTCCTCATAGCGCCCTATTCTCTGAGATACCACAATATTTTAATTAGACCCGTGAATAACCTTACAACGGCCCCTAAGTATTCAAGTGAAAGGAAGAGTCCCATGTCTCACTTTAAATCGGAAGCTAGAAATGATAATAAGCGTAGTGAGGAAGGCATGTTGAAAGCCAAGATAGGCCAGAAACAAGGCTTCTTGCACCAAAGAGTTAGACAAATTGTGAATGCAAAGGAAAAGTTCTTGAAGGAGATTAAAAGTGCTACTCTAATCAATGCACGAATGATAAGAAAGTGAAACAGCCTTTTGCTGATATGGAGAAAGTCTGAGTGGTCTGGATGGAAGATGAAATCAACAACAATATGCCCTAAGCCAACACCCAATCCAGAGCAAGGCTCTCACTCTTCAATTCTATGCGGGCTGAGAGAGGTGAGGAAGCTGCAGAAGAGCTTGACGCTAGCGAGGTTGGCTCATGTGGTTTAAGGAAAGAAGCCGTCTCCGTAACAGTGAAGGTAAAGCAGCAAGTGCTGATCCAGAAGCTGCAGCAAACTACCCAGAAGATCTAGCTGAGAATTCATGAAGGTAGCTACATTAAATAACCGATTTTCAGTGTGGACTAAACAACTGTCCTTTTTCCACTGCATATTCTTGGTTCCTTTGTAAGTATAATAACTGGCCATATATATGTGTGGGTTTATTTCTGGGCTTTCTATTCTGTTCCATTGATCTATGTGTCTTTGTTTATGCCAGTGTCATACAGTTTTGATTACTGTACCTTTGTAATATAGAAAGAAATCAGGGAGCACGATGTCTCCAACTTTGTTCTTCTTTCTTGAGATTACTTTGGCTATTTGGGGTCTGTTGTGGTTCCAAACAAATTTTAGGGTTGTTCTAGTTCTGTGAAAAAAAATGTCATTGGAATTTTGGTTGGGCTTGCACGGAATCTGTAGATTGCTTTGGGTAGTATGAACATTTCAACAATATTACTTCCTCCGGTCTATGAGCATGGAATATCTTTCCATTTATTTGTGTCTTCTGCAACTTCTTTCATCAATGTCTTACAGTTTTTAGTGTACAGGTCTTTCACTTGATCAAATTTTTTCCTAGGTATTTTATTCTTTTTGATGTAATTGTAAGTAGGATTGTTCTCTTAATTTCCCCTTATGCTAGTTTGTTATAGTATATAGAAATGCAATAGATTTCTGTATATTGATTTTATATCCTGCAACTTTACTGAATTCATTCACTAGTTCTAACAGGTTTTTGGTGGAATCTTTAGAGTTTCCTGTATATAGTATGTAATCTGCAAATAGTGACAGTTTTACTTCTTTCTTTCTGATTTGGATGACTTTTATTTCTTTTCCTTGCCTAATTGCTCTGGCTAGGACTTCCAATACTAGGTTGAATAATAGTGGCAAGAGTGAGAATCATTTTCTTGTTCCTGATCTTATAGGAAAAGCTTTTGGCTTTTCACCATTGAGTATGATATTAGCTGTGGGTCTGACATATATGAGTTTTATTGTGTTGAGATAAGTTCCCTCTATACCCATTTTATTGAGAGCTTTTATCATAAATAAATGTTGAATTTTGTCAAATGTCTTTTCTGCATCTATTGAGATGATTATGTGATTTTTATCTTTCGTTTTTTTTGATGTGGTGTATCATGTTGATTGATGTGGATGTTGAACATCAAGGAGAATACCACTTGATCATGATGTATGGTCCTTTTAATGCAATGTTGCATTTATTTGTTTGCTAATATTTTGCTGAGGGTATTTGAATCCATGTTCATCAAAGATATTGGCTTATAATTTTCTTTTCTTGTGGTATCCTTGTCTGGTTTTTAGTAACAGGGTAATTCTGGCTTTATGAAATGAGTTTGGAAGGGTTGCCCCTCTTCTATTTTTTGGAAGAGTTTGAGAAGGATTAGTATTAATTCTTTGAATGTTTGGTCAAATTAGTGATTCAAAGATATGGTTTCATAGCCATTTCTAGCATTTGGTAAAGACAAGTAAAATCATACCTACTGGGAAAAAAACATACTAGAAATATTGAAAAATGGTCTAAAGTACACTTGCACTAAGAATAGTCTTTCTAAACAAGCCTTGATTGGTTTGCATGGAAAAGGCCAAAACCCATCTCATAACTCAAAAAACATTCCTAGTCAGGTAATAGTTTCCTTGTCTCTCTGCATTTCTTGTGGTTTGCTTTATCACTTGCTACTTATAGAAAGACACACCAGTGACTGTGACATAGAACTTGCAGACTTACTCTCTTGCACACTAACTCATGGTTGGTGCATTCCTGTTCCCAGCAAATCTCAACCCTGGCGGGTGTGCAATGCAACTTAGAGGAGAGTCAAACGTTTCAAACATGTATTTGGTACATGTCCAGGAAGCTAAGTTACACTGAACAGAATACAGTACCATTTATACTCATGTGACGAATTATGTGTCCAGATTATGTGGTGGAAGGATGGTGCTGAAAACAAAGCAACCTTTGAGACCTCTGGAAAGTGTTTTCAAATTGGCCTAAGGGCTTCAGCCATCAGAGCTAACATTTAAAAGGAGCCTTTTTGACTTGGAGGAGAAAGACTCAGAAGTCCTTTTCACAGTCTCTTACTATCCAATTCCTTTCCACCAAGGAATGTGACGTTGACAACTCAGAATAAAGGGAAACCTCAGCAACCATAGATTTGTTTAATCATGGAATTAATACTGACAGAAATAACAAAGCTCAAAAAATACAGCTGCAGCTCAAATATTACAGACTCTGTGGTGTTTATGCTATCATTTATTTCAGGTGGAGGGCTATTTTGATTTACTAAGGCAGCTTTGAAAAGTCTCGATAAAAAACAGTCACAATACATGAAAACAGAACACAATAGCCAGGGCTGTACGTAGCTCGCAAAGCTCTCTCTAGCTCTTCGTACTTTTGTAAGCTAGAAACACAGTGCAGAAAAGAGAAAGTATTCACTTATTTTTCCATTTTCCATTTTCTAGTATTTCCTGGTTAAAATTGTGGTTTGAGGTCAAACATGGAAACAACATTTTCAGGTGAATTTTCTGTTTAAAAAACCCCCAATGGCATACATTTAGTATCTTCCACAAGCTGTTACAGTTTGCCTTGTCTGTTTCATCTCTCCTCACCTACTTGTTTATCCATTTATTCACGGCTCATTCAACACATTTTCCGATGTCTACCCTCATGTCCTCATACATACTAGGACTTCAGACATTTGTCAGTCAATCAATTGTTTTCCGATACTTCCCTAGCCATCACCCAGAATATCTAGGAAAGATGCCGAGTCACTGTCACTACTAACCAGGGAGAATTTCCAGGAGAGAGGTAGCATCCCCCTGCCTGAGAGGAGTTTAGTTTTCCATGTGTCTCCACTGATTTGTTCAACTTGTTTCCATTTTATGATGAGATCCTCAAGCTCATCATTAAATGGCTGAACCCAGAAATACAAACACCAAAAAATCCTGCAAGTGAAGATATGGGAAGCTCACATCCTTCTGGGTTTGGGGGAAGCAAGTAACCTATTGCTTATCTCCTGCATCTAGCCAGCTGACTTTAACATAGCTATCATTTGCAGAAAGGAAAAGAGAAGAATCTAGCACATTGGCAAAAAGTTAGAGAACCACCTATAATTATCTTCGTCTATAGTATGCTGCTTAATTCTGTGTGATAGTCATGATGGAAAATTGTTCCTCCTGCCTTCTTTTTCATTACAAAACACCATTCACTGCTGATACCTAAAACCTAGGGCACTATCTGTTATCATGGATTCCTCTCCCACAACATCTCATCCGGAGAATCTCAGGCTTGACACCACTGACATTTTCAGTTGGATAATTTCTGTTGTGGGGGCTAAGGGCTGCCCTGTTCACTCTAGGATGATTAGTAGCACGGCTGGCCTCTAGATACTAGTAGCACTTCCCAGGGACGGTAACTAGAAAATGTCTCCAGATATTTTCAAATATCCCCCGGAAGGTTGAAAACCATTCCCAATTGAAAAACCACTGAATCTAACAGCAAGCCCTGAGAGCTGACATCCCCAAATTTATCCTGAATCTAATGTCTCTCACAAAATCCACAAATGGCCCAGGTCTCAGCCCTCAGCACTCACTTGGGCCACAGCAATGTCTTTTCAACTGCTTTCCCTTCAGTCCCTTTTCTGCTCCATGGCCGGGGTGATCTTTGTAAAACCCCAATCATATTCCATCATATCTATTTTTAAAATCTTCCAGTGGCTTCTTACTACACTGGAACTATTCTCCATATCATGTCCTAGCACCCTCCCCTCCTTCACAGATCTCTGGTTTCCCCGGCTTTATACCATTTTTCAAACATTGCCAGGTTTCCTCTCTCAGGACATTTACACATGCTCTCCTTGGAAAGCTGATTCTTTTGTCCTACTCAAGGGTTTGTTCCCATATCTTTTCTTAAAAGATTTTATGTATTTATTTGAGAGAGAGAGAGAGAGATTGAGAGAACACAAGCAGGGCCAGAGGGAGAAGGAGAAGCAGACTCCCCTCCTGAGCAGGGAGCTTGACTCGGGGCTCCATCCCAGAACCCTGGGATAATGACCTGAGCTAAAGGCAGATGCTTAACTGACTGAGCCACACAGGTGCTCCCCAGATCATTTTTTAGTGAGTTCTTCCCAGATCATCTTAAATAACTCCCCTCTTACCCAAATACTGTATGCAATTACCTTGAATTAATTTTCATTGCAGTTACATCTGTCATCTCTATTTAACATTATATGGGTGTTCATCTTCCATTTGTCTTATCCACCATATTGTAAGCTCTATAACAGGAGGTATCTTGTCCCTCCTGTTTAGAGATATATCACCTGTAACCTAGAGCAGTCACCTGGAATGTAATCGGTACTTAAGAAATATTTGTTGAATGAATAAATAACTGAAATAATAAGTGTTTTCTGTTTAAGGGAGAACATATTATCCACTTTAAAATAATGTGTAATATTTATATGATTAAGTCTACTCAAAGCAATCCAAAGTTTTGTTATCTCACCCAGAATTAAAGCAAAAGCCCTTCCCATGACCTTCAAGACCCCACAGGCTCTGGACCACCACTATCTTCCCAACATGATTTCCCAACACTTGCATCGGAATACTTCAGCCATATGCTGACATTCCTTCTGTTGCTTAAACACACCAATTACATACCCATTTCAGAACCTTTGCACCCAATGCTTCCCCAGCCTGAAGGCTATGTGCTGGATGGCCTAGGACTCACCATCTCACATCCTTCAGGTTTTTCACCATCTCTCATCTTTTATTGTTAGAAGGGCTGGTTCTGACTAACTTAGGTAGAAGAAGAAGGAAGAAAACACAGTCTTGACTACCATCAGCTTGGAGCTGTCTTAACTCTAGCAAAAGCATTCTCTTTTGAATATGAACAATTTTATAGAACACCGACATTAGACATGGCTACTCTGGGATATGATAGATCAAGATATAAACAAGACTGCCCAGTAATTGTGTGTGAACAGAGAGAGAAGAAACATTGTCAAACATTCTCCTTTTTCCTGGTAATCATGAATGACGACTCTCTATTTATTCAGACGTTGCTCCACTTTATTCCCTCTTCTTTATATTTAAAATTAAGATTATTAAGGCAGTCATAGAATTGCTTCAACTTTTTGACAGTAGTCAATCAAAAGGAAAACCACATTTCTTTGAAACACCCTCAAAACCACCTAACACAGTCTGAAATCCTATAATAAGCCTCTCATAATTAACAACCGTTTATTGAGACATTCCACAGTTCTCTGTGGTGTGATCTCCCTCATTGCAGAGTTAATAAACCCAACTTTGCTCAACTACAAGTGTTTTTATGGTGGATTTTGCCTGAGGGCATCAACAGTAGCTACCTCCAACCTCAAAGAGTGTTCTGTAAGACTTTAAGTAAAATGACCATATAAGCCAGTTTGCTGGGAGAATCCAAGTTTATAAAACCTCTTGCTTAATGTGTGCCATTAAGTCAGTGCCATCTTTCATTCTCAAAAGTCTTCCAATTTAGGAGGTAAATTATATAGCCACCATACCTTTAATCTGTAATTTTTCACAATAGTGTTTATCATCATCCAGAACATTACACATTTATTTTTCATGTTCCTTCTCTCTTCCTAGCCCCCTATTAAAGTGTAAGTTCCATAATACAAGAACTTTACCTATTTTTTTATTGTTCTATCCCCATCACCTAGAATAGTTCTTGGCACACAGCTACTCCCAGTAAATATCTGTTGAATGAATTAACTAATGAAAAGTTATAATACTACAAGAGTTCTTTGAGTTATGAACAACATTTAAAAAAATCATCCCAGGGGGCACCTGGGTGGCTCAGTGGGTTAAAGCCTCTGCTTTCGGCTCAGGTCATGATCCCAGGGTCCTGGGATCAAGCCTGGATCGTCTTCCTCCTCTCTCTCCCTGCTTGTCTCTCTTGCCTACTTGTGATCTCTGTCTGTCAAATAAATAAATAAAAATCTTTAAAAAAAAATCATCCCAGCACACAAAACACTGTCAGTTCTAAATACTACTATGTAGAATCTAAAATTAAAATATAGTACCATTTATGCTTACTCCGAAGACAATGAAAGCTTAGATTTACACTTAACAATATATGTATAGGATCCGCATGTCAAAAATTACAAAATGCTGATGAAAGAAATCAAAGAAGACTTAAAAGCTGGAAGTTCATAAATTGGAAGACTCAGTGTCGTAAAGATGTCAATTCTTCCCATATTGAGCTATAGGCTTAATTAAAATTTCTATCAAAATCTCAGTAAGGCTGTTATAGACATAAACAAGCTTATTCTAAAATTTATGTAGAAAGGTACTGGCATTGGAAAAGCAAAAACAATCTTGACACGTAAGAATAAAATAGAAGGAATCACTCTAATCTCTAGGCCTACTGTGAAGCTATAGTAATAAAAACAGTGAAAGTCCATTGAAGAGAATAGAGAATCAAGAAACAAACTCATGTACATATGCACAACTGGTTTTACACAGAGATTTAAAAGCAATTTAATGGAAGAAGGACAGTTTTTCCATCAAATGGGGCTAGACCAGTTAGACGTCCAAGGGGGAAAAAAAAGAACTTAAATTTAACCTCATACCTTATTCCAAAATTAACTCAAAATTAAACCTGGATTTTCAAGTAAAATCTAAACCTGCACAACTTCTAGAAAAGAAATAAAAGAAAATCTTTGGGATCTTGGGCCATGTAAAAACACTTCTTGGACTTGACATCATGAAGCACAGCCCATAAATGGAAATATTAATAACTCAGATGCTCAGAAATGTTTGTTCTGTGAAAGATCCTGTTAAGAGATGAAAAGACAAGCTACAAAATGGGGGAAAAAAATCTGTTAGCCACATATCCAACGAAGGACTGTTATTCGATATATAAAGTTCCCTCAAAATCACAGTTCAAAAAAATCCAATGAGAAAATGGTCAAGGGGGTGACTGGGTGGCTCAGTGATCAACCAACTCTTGATTTTGGCTCAGGTCATGATCTCAGGGTTCTGATATCAAGCCCTGCATCAGGCTCTGCACTGAATGAGGAGCCTGTGTAAGATTCTCTCTAATTCATCCTTTGCCCACCCCCCCCAATTCTCTCTCACTCTCTCTCCTTCTCTCGAAAGAAAGAAAGAAAGAATGGTCAAAAGACATGAAGAGACATTTCACTGAAGAGGATATACCCATGGCAAATAAGTACATGTAAATGTGATTAACCTTGTTAAAGGTTATTTGGGAAATCCAATAGGAAAAGGCAAATTAAAAACACAAAAATACAATGAGATATCACTATCTACCTGTCAGAGCAGCTAAAATAAAACTTAAGTGACAACATCAAATGTTGGCAAGGATGCAGAGAAAGGCTAAATAGAGAGCAATGTTACATTCACTCTGGAAAACATTTTGGCAGTTTCTTATGAAATAAAACATATAATTATCATGTGACTCAGCAATTATTCTTTTCAGCATCAGAGAAATAATAACTAGGTACACACAAAAATCTATAATAATGTTCATAGCAGTCCTACCCATAATAGCCAAACAGTGGAAACAACCCAGATTCCCTAAATGGATGCATGGCGCAAACCGTCATACCTCATGTGTGAGAATACTACTCAGAAAAGAAAGGTAAAAGCTATTGATAAAAACACAAAACTTGATGCATCTCCAGGCCTGAAGGAATTCTTCCTGGTTGGCACAGCTTGACCAAGGCACATGGGGTTTAGTGGGCCACGAGGTGGATTTCAGTCTCCCCAGTCCCCTTAGTTGAGTGCTCAGTGAAAGTCACAGCCCTAGCAAAGAAGGGAATACAATATACTCTGGGTAAAACACAAGTGGCCCATTTGAGTTGACTAGAATTTGAATCCAAAATCATGCAAGCCTTTTTAAAAGCTAAGAATGCATGGAACTTTTTGTTTTATTTGTTGTCATTGTTTGTTTTGTTGCAAAGCAGGATTCTCTGCTGCATAGAAGATCAGCCAGTGTTAGGAATATATTCAGGAAACCACAAAGGCTATGGAAATTTCATGTGAAACTCCTCTTTGAATCACGGAGCATGTCAAACAGCAACAACAAAACCTCTTACTACCAGAGAGTCTCATGAAGGCTGTGGTGTGAAGGTTACCCACACTTAGCTTGCAAATGAAACACAAGAGACTTTTCAGAATATCTCTTCTTCATTTCTAGGTTAAGTGCTAAACTGATGACTTAGAGTAGATACCAAATTCACGATTTAGAAGAAAAAAATCACCCCCTTTTGCAACTAGTAGTGGTACATCTGTTGAAGAATAATTGTGCTCAGTTCTGTGTTCATTCTCGATCTGGAGAGTAACTAATATTTTCACAATCCAGGGAGATCCCTAGAAAAGCCCAGCAGTATATTTGAAGATTTGTCAAAATTATTTAGAGTGCACAAACTGAATTAGAAAAGATATCATTAGAATGTTCACTGACATTACTCCAAATATTCTGGGTTTGTGATAAAAATTTGTGATAAAATTAAATGAAGAAAACGTAAGGTTTTGGGGACTTATCTGCATTCTCATCTTGTAAACACTGGCTTCCAAACCACAGTGTTTATTTGCCTTCCTTGATACAGATCTGACCACTGTTCACAAAATTCTTCTGTTAATATAGACAAAAAATATGTCTGTATTGTGATATTTAATTCTGTAGCGTGATCATTACAGGGAAACATGTTTGATCAGATCTGTGACAAAAATCTGCATTGTTTCTGCATTCTTAGAGCAAGGAGAAAAGTTTAAGTAAGTCAAAACATTAAAAGTAATTTTTGAAAGGGCTTGGCTAATTTTCCAGAGATACTTGAAGTTTTAATGTACTAATAGAGAGCACAAAAACCGTAACATTGCTTATAGTCTTGATCATGTGTACTATGAAGTTATGATCAAGATCAGGGACTCAGGAATCAAAAAGCTGTAGGACCAAATCTGAATTCTGTCATTTGCTAGATGGGTGATTTGGGGCAAATTCGTTAATCTCTCAAAGTCTCAGTTCCTATACCTTGCTAAATCTCATTTCTAAAATAAAGATTATAATCCTAACTGCTTCATTCAGTTGTTTTGAAAATTAAGTCAGAAAATCCAAAGAAGCCAAAGTTCTCTTTCAAAATTAAAGCAAAATGCTTAGCATAATGGCCACATGGTAGGTATTCAATGAAGTATTATTTTTATTGCTATAGTGCAAGCCAACTATTACAATAGGAATTAGTGCTAATATATCTGCCTATATTCTGTGAAAAAAAATCTTCTCAAGGAGAACACTAAATTATATTTAATTTTTTTGTAAATTGAACCCAGGCAGTATTTTCCTATCATGATGCTGAAATGGATGAATTTTATAAGGAGCCATATTTTTAGTCACCTTCAATCTTTTCCAGGCTCTATCTAAAAAATTTTGAAATCAAGTTTGACTTGTTCATTTTAGATAATTGCTAGGAAACCACTATAAAGAGAGATTTTAGTTTCTCTTTTGCCACAAAACACTGAAATTGACCTATACTCTGCTCAAATTTTATATTCCTTGGATAGAAAAGCTTGTGACAACCAAGCAAGGTCAAGACTTAAATTTATATCACATGGTATGGTCAACAAGAATATATCTTTTGATGTAAAATTTATTTTACCATTACCTTAATTTTTAAGTCATGTTATTTATATATTTTTAGATTTCATATAATATAAGAGGAAGAAATAAAAAAAGGCTGAGAAAACTGATCTGAGTCTATGAATATGGTAATAATTCAACAAAACCTGTATTTGTTTATTCTAAGGTCAGCTTTCTTCTAACTATGCTATACATAGCTATTTGCTTATGATCGTTCAAAGTTGAAAAATATAGAATCCATATTCTGTATCAGAAAATGCAGTCTCCTTAAATTCCATATTCTTGTATAAGGAGATCAAATTTGACGTTAGTCAAATATAGTTCACCTGGAAACCATTAAATGGAGATAACACTGAGAAAATTAAAATGCATGAATATTTATATATTTAATCTCTTAAAGATTTTTCTTAGATACATATATATGCGTGTGCGTGCGTGTGTATATATTTTTTTTACGCCAAGGGCCATCTCTATAAAATGTAGAGCTGTTGTATTTCTCAAACAGTATTTTCCAAATCAAAACCATTTGTTAGCAGAGATTTCTATTCACCCCAGGGGACAATTCCATTAGGCTCTATTTTCCTGGCTATGACCTAGAATTCACAGTGTGAGTATAACTTGAGATCTAAATATTTGTGAATCATTCCTGTATTATAACTAATTCTTGGTATACTAAATTTTTCCATGATTACTTGAACTATTAATATATGTAATCAATCACACAGAAAGCTGTAGAATCCACTTGTTACATTCTGGAGCTGTTTTTACAACATAATGGATGTGTGTGTTTTGCCAATAGTGAGTCCTTCAACAGGGCGATTACTACAAATTGACTGTACCAATATTAGCATCAAGGGACATATTCATAGAACACACACCAACACTCTTACAGAAGTCATACATTTGTAGCATGGCAAAGTGAGGAACAACAGAATGGAAAATTTTATTTATAGGTGAGTGCCCAGGAAAACCTATTGAAAATGCATAGACCACCTTGGAAAACTATTCAAGGGCACTTCTTATTTTAAAAAATTATTCAAGGCCAAACTATACATAGATGGAAGAACAGGACTTTCAGATAATAATTCAAGGACAGATTTTCAGATGCTATCTATCAAATTAAGCCAAGGTTATATGCATATTTTGAGTTATTTCATATGCAATTTAGGAAAAAAACCCAAGATATGCATAATCCTTAAACATTTTTATCTCAAGTATTACTCACAAGGTCATCCTTTGATGAACAGCAACAAGCAAGATTAGAGTTCTCTTTGAATTTTAGTTTGCAAAGGAAAATTGTCACATTCAGAAAAGAGATTATATCCCTCTAGCAGCTTATACAGGGACATAATTAATGGTACAAAGTCACAGACAAATTACTCCACACAGCCAGTATTGAGTTTCATGAGACCACTAAAGTTTATTTTATTGGTAGGAGTAGTTACTACCTCATAGTTTAGCTAATCCCAAATTTGTGCTTCTTCTTCTTCTTCTTCTTTTTTTTTTTTTTTTTTTTTAATTTAGTAGGCTCCACACTGGGCATGGAGCCCAGCATGGGGCTCAAACTCAATGACCTGAGATCAAGACCTGAGCTGAGATCAAGAGTTGGACACTTAATCAACTGAGTCACCCAGGTGCCCCATATGCTTCATCTTTTAAGAATTCTTGCCAACTCACTATCAATACACACACACACTCTAACTCTCAGATATCGGGATCCCCAGTTATGGCCCAGTTTTCATATCTCCCCATCAAATTGTGTCCTTTTGTTGTCCTTTTTCAGCATACAACTTCTTACTGTGTGGATATGAAAATAGGTGGTAGTTGGTTATCAATTAAGTGACTATAGGTTATTTTGCCAAGCGACTGTAACTTTAAGTATTCTACCTAATGGAATAGATACTATTATGCTCACTTTTCTAACTGAGAAAATTGGGACTCAGAAAACTGGCCTTCAAACCCCGGGCTCCCAGGTAAAATAATCTCATCAACTTTCAACTCTACTGTCCTTTCCAAAGTGTGTTTTAGGATAGTAATAAGTGTTTTATTCAAATAAACCCGGGAAATGCTGAGGTTTTATAAAAATTGACAGTTTCTTCACCAACAGAATTCTCAGAGCTAAAGAGGTTTACATCACTAAGAGCAAGATACTATTTATACTAATTCCAAACTTTATTTATATAGTCAACTATTTCCCCCACTCAGACTATATTTTCCTGAATGTACTTTGAGGGAAAACAGCCCTGAAATATGTGTTTTTCTGTATTCATTGATTTATTGTACTCAAAGAACCTGTACAACTTGCAAACTTGTGTTCTTCCTCAACTTAAAAGCTTCTTCTATTATTTCATACTCATTATCTTGACTTACCCTCCTATTCTCTAAATATTTTGGGAATCCTTATAAATCTAACTTTTCTCTTATCTTTTCCCTAATGTTAACATTTTTTTAGCATTGTGTACAGATTTCTTGAATTTTACATCTACCCTATTAACTCAGCTTTGGGGGACAATCTAACTTGCTCTTTACTACCCAATATCGATTTCATTTCATTTTTTATTGTGGTAAAATATATATAACATAACATCTACATTTTAGCCACTTTTAAGTGTGCTGTTCTGTGGCATTAAGTATATACATATTATTACACAACAACACTGTCATACATCTCCAGAACCATCTCATTTTCCCAAACTGAAAGTCAGTACCCATTAAATATTAACTCCCCATTCCCTTCTCCTCTCCTGACCCCAACCCTGGAAACCACCCTTCCACTTTATGTCTCTGTAAATTTACTAATCTAGGTGCCTCATATAACTAGAGTCAGAGTATTTGTCCTTTTGTGACTGGTTATTTCACTTAGCATGATGCCTTCAGGGTTCACCCATGTTGTAGCATGTGTCAAAATTTCCTTCCTTTTCAAGACTGAATAATATTCCATTGTCACCACATACCACATTTTGTTTATCATGCATCCATTGACAGACATTCTTGTTGCCTTTGCTTTGGCTATTGTGGATAATGTCACTATGAACATCGGTGTACAAGTATCTGTTTGATTCCCTGTCTTCAATTCTTTGGGGTATATATACCCAGAAGTGGAATTGCAGGATCATGTGGTAATTCTATGTTTAATTTTTGAGGAACTGCCATGCTATTTTTCATAGCAGCTGCAATATTGACCTTTCTACCAACAATGCACAAAGCTTTCAATTTTTCCACACCCTCTCGGACACTTGTTATTTTCTTTTTTGTTGGTTTGCTTATAATGGTCACCTTAGTGGGTGTGAAGTGACATGTGTTTTAAGGACCAATTCAAATACTGATTGTGTTAGCCCCCAAAGACATGCACTTATTTACCAAGTGATCACAGGTACCTACCAGAAGATGTGGTACATCTTGGATGCTTAGTAAACGTTTATTATATAGTTAGAGGTAAGATTAGATTCAAGGAGAAAGCCTACAATGGAAAGATGAGTTTGTATTTTATCCATTGGTTCAGTGGGAACCATTGTGAATTTAGAAAAAGTAAATATAGATAAAAATGGGTATTTGTCTTGAGAAAATTTTTCTGGAGATGAGTCCAAGTAGGAAGTAACAAGACCAGTCATGAATTCACAAGAGAATGAAGTAAGTAAAATCAACCCAAGAGGGTTTATAAAGTAAGAGCCAGAATCTGATTTAAGAGAAGAAGTAAAAGATGACTCTAAGTTTAGCATCTTGGGTGATTGCCAAGCAACATGGCTGCACAGAAAATTTTAAACTAACTATAAAGACAATGTGTTTGTACTTTCTACCACTCTGCTATTATTCTTAGGCAAATCAGCTCAGGACTCTTTTGGTCCATCCATTCTACTTCTGCTGATGCCCTTTCTCAGGGTTCTATTTTGGATAAGAATGTGTTCTTCTTCCTGTTCACAAACCATTGGCCCTTTTGTGTCCATCACTGACTCATCTTACAAAACTCCAGCTTCTATAGGAGTTTTCCCAAGTTTCTTTTCCTAATCTTTGTTTCCTAAACCAGTGTCTGCAATAAAACAGCCTCTTTGGAAAAGCCTTACCCACAAATGCAATGAAATGATTTCTTCAGTATTTGTTTCTTTGTCCTTATGGCCTCTCCATGACTTTATTCATAAATACTGTTTGTGAAACTGTGAACTCCCACAGAAAAAACAAAATATTTTTTTTTCAGTATGCTTCTGAAAAGTCCCAAACCTGATACTCTAGACAAAACCACGTTTAACAGGTTATGCCCCTTCCTGATTAAATTACATGTCTCAGAATACGCTTGTAAAATCCTTGATTCATCTGAAATTCATCAGTGGTGGGAATGATGTTTTAATTCTCTCCATCTCCCCAGGGACATCTAAACTAACTAGAGCGTAGTTTTGAAAACAAATAATAGAGTTTAAAACCCAACATTTTCAGCAAAATAATATGTTACAATTTGACTTTATATGATTTTCTTAAGTGTCCATATTAATGATAGGGACAGCATGAACCACAGAAAATTTCCAAATTCCATTTTAGGACCAAAAAAAAAAAAAAAAGTTGCCCATTCCTCCCACCTTGTATCAGAGCTGCTCACAAGAAACAAAATTTGTCTTTGAGTTTCACCTCATTTCATATTCTCTGAACTCCTCTCACCAGCTAACAACCAGTTAGCACACACTACAACCCAGGCATTCTGTTAAGCACTGTATACGTACTATCATATTTAATTCTACTATCGTATTTAACTTTTGGAAGTGGCTTTTATTATCTTCCGTTTACAGATAAGAAAAATTAGGTTTCGTGAGGAAAATAAGTTACTCAAAGTAAATCCCTAAGAAGTGGCAGAGCTACTTACTCAAGCTCCCAAAATATAACAAAACAGAAAAATGGAATGAGGCATAATCTTCTCACTGAGCGTTTGGTTCCTGAAGCATTGACTACTGATGCCGAACATCGAATGGTTTTTTCCTAATCCAGCTAGAAATGAGATGGTGGCGGGGAGGGGAGAGTGAAACATAAGCTATAGACGTTGAGAAGGAAGGCAAGCCCTGGGTCAAAGGTCCCAGATTTGCACAGGGCCTGTTTTGCTTGGCTGGCTCTGCGCCAGGGAAGGATGGCCAAGCGGTCCGCAGAGAACACAGCTCTCTCTTGTCTGCGGAGCACAGATGCTGTGCCATCCGAAGTTGCGTGTCAAGTGTTTTATTTGTTCCTTCAATAGCCGTTAGAGCTGACATGGCTGGTGGATATTATTCTCACCTGGTGTAGTGCTGGCAGGCACTGAAATTTGATAGCAGGCTGGATCCCAGTTGGACATGAACAAACTGGTTTGCCTAAGACCTCCCAGCTAGCAAGTAGCCCCACCGCCTAAAATTCCACACAGCCTCCTGCTACATGGTTCCACTTCACTTCCAGGTATGGGGGCTTCCTCACTTCGTAAGCATAGACTTCCACACAGTGGGTCAGACTTTCTGTTACGTGAAGCCTCAGGATCCCCAGGAGTCGACCAGTTTTGCAAATGGAGACTCTGAAGGGTTAACTGCCTCTCCCAGTATCACAAAGTTACTTGGAAGCAGAGCCACATCGCCTATCCTCAGAAAGGATGAGGTCTTTAAAGTGAGTCAGGTCTAAGTGCAGATTCTGATCTGGTAATGCACAGGGAGGATTGTGAACTTGAGTGAGCCATGTAACCTCTCTAACCATCTGCTTTGTCCCCAGTAAAATGTAAGGGAAAATAATACCGTCTTATTAGGTTTATTTTTTAAGGATTAAAGGTGATTGCAGATATTACGTAACACCTTTTTTGTGCCTTGCAACAAGCTTTAAGGTGGGTAAAGTACTATTTTCTTAACAGATAAGAGCAAAAGGCAGAGATAGGTTAGATAACTTGCCCAACATTCCATGACAATAAGGGTGGGGAGTTCAGATTCAACCCCAGATTATCCGGCTCAAAAGCCAGTGACTCCTACGTTACTGTAATAGGACATATAATACATAGCACAGGGACTGGAATATATCAAACACTCAACTCAGAGCTTTTCCTTCCCCATTTCTGAAAATGCCCAAAGAATGACATTCCATAATATTCTGTAAATATCAGGTTGCTCAGTCCCTGGTTTATGAGACAATGTATGGCAGAAAATCAGCTCTTCTGAGAGACAATAAACAATAATAGAAAAAACCTTCATTTATTCCTTCTCTGTCAAAACACTCTGATCACAGGAGGCCCGGAGTAGATGAGTTCACCAGAGGATAAATAAAAAATTATTAGAAAGCAAATTGTATGTGATGACAATAATCCAAGTACTGAACTAGACATAGTGTCTAAAAGGAGAAAAACACATATAGAAAGAGGAGTTGTAGAGGAAAATTCCAAAATATTCCATTAAATAAAATTGTGCTTGATTGCTGACAACCATTTAAAAAAAATTTTCAAGTCATGAGTTTTCCCTACTCTAAATCAACACCGGGTTAAATGGTGTGATTTTCCTTCCCATTTAAATCGAGCCCCTCTATCAATTAATAAAATATCTTACCTTCAAGTTACTTCTTTTCAATATCCAATTCTACATTATCTGACAAGTATTCATTTCTCGTTTAGAAGGTCATAGAATACACAATCATGGAAGGTTTTACTGGAAAATGGGGGGGAAAGTTCTCACACATGGAGACTTTAAGGAAAATACGGTATAACTCGACAGCTTCTGCAGTAAATGGCTGATTAAGCTACCCTTTATCTTTCAAGGTTAAACCTGTTTTTAAGTGAGAAGTTTCGTAAACAGGGAACAGACCTGTCTCTGCTTTACTGGAAGAATCCCAATGTAAGTTACTGGTTAGCTTGTTAAAACAGGAGTATATTCAGGTGAGAGTAATTTTGTGCGTGACTCAGTGTAGTTGACAATGATTTAAGACCAATCAAGGCACATAATGATACTCTTTTTGGCTTTACTGTATGAGCAAAACTCCCACAAATGGCTCCAAATTTGATTTTACATTCTTACAGATAGTCTTCAAACAAAATGATGGATTCCTATCTAAATTATCTCTTGCAGGGACGCCTGGGTGGCTCAGTTGGTTGGGCGGCTGCCTTCAGCTCGGGTCATGATCTCGGCGTCCTAGGATCGAGTCCCGCATCGGGCTCCTTGCTCGGCAGGAAGCCTGCTTCTCCCTCTTCCTCTGCCTGCCACTCTGCCTGCCTGTGCTCGCTCGCTCTCTCTCTCTCTGACAAGTAAATAAATAAAATCTAAAAAAAAAAAAAATTATCTCTTGTTTTTTCTTCGGCTACAAATAGTAGGCACCTTTTCATTTCTTCAACATTATCTGTCCAACCTAATTTCTACCCTAACTGAAATCTTAATTCTTTTTTTGATAGCATAATTGTTTCCATGGCAACAACAAAAGACATGAGCGTATTCTGGGCTGCAGGTGAAAAGAATCATAACATATTGATAAACCATCTTAAGATGCCATTTTCATGTAAACGACCTTATAACAGGAGAGAGGGAAGAGAAACAGAAGCAAATAAAGTGGCATTCAGGAAGCAGAAGTGCTTGGAATAAAACATTTTTTGGTGGTTTCAGTGACGTTAAAGAAGGACCATATTGAGGGACAATGTCAGATAACCATACCTCTGGATTAGATCTTGTAAATAAGGAATATTTCTTTAAAATTTACTGAGAAAGAAAGGAAGAGAGCTTCCTGCTCCAGGAGTATAATCCATTTACTTGGTGTAATGTCTTCTTACAAATTCTTTGGGGACAAAATGAGATATACGGAGATAAAAATAAGAAGCGATTCTGGAGCTTGTCTACGGTACTAGAAATGCTGAGTGAATCTTTAGATAGACCTTTCTAGACAATGCTCACAAACTTCAAGAATACAGTTTGGACTCTGAAATGGAAGGGGGGTTATCACCTTGACAGGTAGGTACTCTTAAGCAATCATTCATCTCCTGAGGTACCAGCAACTCTTGGTACCACGAAGCAAAATATGTCTGGAGGGCATGAATCAATGAGTTGTGAATATGCTCCACTGGGGCGTGGTTTAAGCTCAGAGGAAAACATTACTCTAGCACAAGGAATTGAAGGAGGTAGATGCTGGAGAAGGTTTACCTTCAAGAGATCCTCAGAACTCTGAAAAGGATGGGTGGGTCTGTGATGTCCCTAGTGAGATGCAGGGTCTCTCTAACCTTTAAGATTTGAGGAAGAGATAAACAGGTGGATTGCATTTTTTTCTACCCCCAAAATGAGAACATGAGGAGACTGGGCAGCTAGCATGTCTTGGGCACCTTCTCATGTCTTAGAAGAGGATTAACAATCTACCTGTCACTGTATCACTGAACACACATAGCTAGTTTCTACCCCTTTGGGTACCTCTCAAGAAAAGAGAGAGAAAATACAAAATGACCAATATTAGAAATGAAAGCAAGCACTGTAGATTCTGTAGACCTTAAGAAGACCTTAAAGGCACATTAAAAACTATGATGCCAATAAATTTAAGGACCCCGATGAAACTGACAGATACTCTGATAATTTGACACAAATCATCAAACTTGACTTAGGAAAAAAAGAGACTATCTTAGTAACAACATGTATATATTAAATGTTAACTGTTGAATAATTGAACTAGTAATTAAAAACCTTCCCACAAAGAAAACTCTAGGCATGGGTAATTTCCCTGGTGAATTCTATCAAACATGTGAAGAAGAAATAGTACAGTATTATACAATTCTTCAAAAAAAAAATGGAGAGAGGGGAATATGTTTAACACATTTTACAAGGTCAGTATAAATTCCTATCAAAACCTGGCAATGACATTACAGAATAGTGAGAGCTATAATATCTCTCATGAAGTGAGACTGGAAATCCCTAACAAAACCAGTAAGTTAAACCCAACAGTATGTAAATAGTCAATCCATCACAAGCAATTGGAGTTTACCTTAGGAAAAGGTGATTGGCTTAAATTAGAAAATTTATCAGCATAATTCACCAAATTAAAATAATAAAAGATAAAATAAAAATCGTAGTCATCACAGTAGATATCGAAAAATCATGTAACATAATTCTTCCCCACTCATAATAAAAGGAAAAAGCTGTTGGCAACTTGGGAATAAAAGGTAACTTTCTCAACCTGATAAAAATTGGCTATGAAACAAACAAAGAAACAAACAAAAAGACCCTACAGCTAATCGCATTTTAATGATGAAACAACAAATGTTCTGCCCTCCCAAGATCCAGAACAAGGTAGGGATATCCATTTCTACCATTTCATTTGCTATTGAACTGGAGTCCTACCAAGTGTAATAAGGCAAAAAGAAGAATAAATGGCATAAGGAATTGAAGAAGTAAAATAATCTCTATTCACAGATGACGTCATTACCAGCCTAGTAAATCTTAAGGACCATACAAAGCAAACATTAGAAGTAAGTGAATTTATCAAGCAGAATAAGCCAATACACATAATCAGTTGCATTCTTATATATTAGCAACAAACAATTGGAAAGTAAAATTAAGGAAACCATATATAATAACATTTAAAAAGTTCTGGCATAATAAGGCATAAATTTAATGAAAGATTTGCAAGGTCTATACACTAAATACTATAAAATATTGTTGATAGAAATTAAACACAAGGAAATTGAGACTTATAGCATATTAAAGGATTAGAAAGTTTAATTTTGCTGACATGCAAATTCTCCACCGAATCAAAGACAAAATGATTTATCTGAAAATATTAACTCAAACTGGCAAATTTGTTTCTCACAAGGGTTCAGGTTAGTAATTCTGAAACTAAATGTATACTAGAAGTTGGAAAAATAAGTAAATAAATTGTGATAACAGGAACCAGGTTTCTATCTGTCAGAGAAAGGAGTGACAAATAAACAGGAGGTTGGGGAGGATTAGAATAAACTCCATGATGTTGAATCATAATCATCAGTATCAGTGTGAATTCATGTATATAAAAAGTATATATGTATATAAAGTATATATATACTTTAAAATGTACATAAAACATACTTTATGTAAAATGTACATATGTGTGTGTATATATATATATTTATAGTCCTATCTCATGTCATATACAAAAAAGTAGATAGTGTTAAATATTAAAATAATTCTAATATTTAATAAATAAATATTTATATATTTTAATGTAAAACGACTTTACTTTTAAATAAATAAATATTAAAATAATTTTAATATTTTATTAGGATTTCTGGGGAACAGAAGCAATAAAGAAGTATTGTGTGGCTGAAGATACTATAAATAAAGACAATAAACAAATTCAGAAAACATGTTTGCAATGCAGATGCCAGATAAGGGTTTAAAAGCTATGATTATATGAAAAGAGCTTTAAAAATTGACAATAAACAGGCAACAATCTAAGAAAATGAGAACAGATATAAATAGGCAATTCACAGATGAGCACATCCAAATGGCCAGCAAATACATGTAATTAAAAAAAAATTCGCTAATAGGGAAATGGAAAGTGAGCTAACAATAAACCACTTTAAACTTATCAGTCTGACAAAAATTTTAAATAGTGGTAACTATTGTCAGTGGGGATATGTGGAAAAAGTATTTTCTGCACTTCTGGTGGAATTGTAAATGGGTACAGATCCATTAGAAAGTAATCTGGAAAAAGAAAGTAAGTAATCTGGGAACATTTATTAAAATTAAAAATACTTAAATCTTTTGGCCCAGCAATCTCTCTCCTGGGTATATATCCATAGAAAGTAACCCTCCAAAACCCCCCAAAAGTAAAGGTATGTGAACCCAGATGTTTATTGTAGCACTCTTTGGAATGGCAAAAATGTATACACAAAGGGGAAAATTATGGTAATCCATAAAACACAATTTATTGCTCATATCTGCTAACCTACAGGGATTTCCAAAAGCAACTACTCCATGAGAAAAGTAAAAGGTTGAAAAAAAAACCCAACCCTGTATAATATGATTTCATTTTTGTAAGGTAAACCATGACAAAAGCATACGCACACGTGTATACATGTACACACATGTATATTATAGGTACACATGGATATATATGAGATCAGGTTTGACGGTCATTAACAGCATTACAGAAGAAAGACTACGTATAAGACTGCACTAGTTAAGGGTAGGTTTGTAATGGGTAATGTGTGTATTAATTCAAGTGGTTGTAGTAGGAGAGGCAAATATGAGAAGAAGGAGAAAGAGAAGTAAGGACCTGAAGAAGAAACAAAAAAGGAAATGTTATACTGAAATGCAAGCATTATGATAATCTGCTTTACGTAAAATTATGTTTGTGTGTATAAGCATATTTTCTGACCTATGTGGGCCAGGTACTGTGTGTGTTGTTCTGAGCACTTTATATATACTAAAACTTATTTTAACCTTCAGAACAACTCCATGAAGTTCAAATTATTATTATCCTAATTTAACAAACAAGGAAACTAAGAGATTAAATAATTTACCCAAAGGGATGTAATTATTATTTATTATAATATAAATTTTATATATATATATATATAAAATTTAGCTTCCGGTCTTGGACTTGAACCCAGGAAATGTGACCCTAACCCTGAAGTCTTGGCTCTTAACCACTAGATGTATCACCTTGTACATCCAGGATGTATCATTAAGCTAAATATACAATTGCAATGTAATGTGTTTAATATGATTTCACTTTGGTAAAGGAATAAATTCCTACAGATATCTGTTTGAGCAAGAAGAAAGCTGAAGGAGTCTAATCTGTAAACTGTTAGTGTATTAGCTCTGGGGAGTGGCAGGGATGAACGCAAAGACAATGGTGGGGCGATTAACTTTGCTTTTATATTATCACGGAAATACATACGATAAGCAGACTGTCTCTTAGTGGAAAAAATTAGTGAATCACTGAGGTTTGGTTTTTTTTCCTCATTTAAGGCTTTTTGATATTTAAGTAACATTTGTTCAGTGGGAGTTTTCAGACACGAAAAGCTTTATGAAGGAGGTGATATTTAGCACATAGGTGAGATTTTTGAGAGGTCAGAGGAATAATATGAGAAAAAGCTTAGGGCAGCAAACCACAAGTCATCTTTAAAACATATATTGCTTCAGGAACCTGAGCTAGCACAAGAATTTTTGTATGAAAACGGTGTTAATAAACCTGGAAGATTGCATAGGTTTATAGAGCCTTGAATGCCAGGATTGGGGAACCAGTGTTGCAGGTGCCCAGTCCGCTTGCTCAGTGGACTCACCTGCAACACTGGTTACGAACAGAGGCTGTGAGAAGCTGACATGGCTGCTGTGGGGACACCTGATACAGCCCCAGCCTTGGCTCCAGCCCCCAGAGTCCTTGACCAAATGCTGGCCCCACCCAGGGTTGTTTTAGTGCAGGTGACCCATCCCCTTTGGTCCAGAGTCCACTGGCTATCCAGATGGGGGCCACTCACCCCATCCGCTCCCTATACCTTCCTTGGGTGCCTTGTGTCACTGCTACTTTGCCAAAAGCCAGACAAATATATGTCTCCAGCCCCACGGGAGCTACCGTTCCTTTCTCCGACTTGCTTCCCAGCAACAACTTCACTTCTGCCCCCAGGTGGATTTTGCTGACACAGGCTAGGAAAATCCCCAGGCCCTGGGGACATAGATTTGGCGCTTCTCCTTGTGTCTTAAGGGTGGGAGGGTGTAGTGGAGGGGAGATAGAGCAAAACAAAGCAGAGAGAAAGGTACAGTTTAAGGTGAGCTCTCCGGGATCCAGCATAACTCCAACGGATAAACGAAGCTTCGAGCAACTTCTCGCATCTAAGTTTTATCCCCAGGATCAAAGTTGAAGACCAAAAATGGTTTTTAAAGAAGTTCGTAATGGTTTTTCTGCCTCTCCCATTGTTAGTGAAAATAGATGTCATCACAAGCCTAGGAGTTTGGTGCTCATTAAAAGACATTTGCTGACTGATGGCCGTTAGCTGTAATACGTAAACTTAGTACCAAATCCGGTTACAACGTGCCTGGCCTCACTAACTAGGGCGCTCAGCTACTGAGTACAATCACTGTTATTTAAAGTAAAATACTGTCATGTCTTTCCATTCTCAAAGTGCTTCAATGTTAAAAAAAAAAAAAAAAAGCTTCAGTGTATCTCAATTCAAACTATAAAATAATATTGAAGTGACACATTTATGGCCAGGGGGCAGATATTAAAAGGTGATTCATTAAGGGTCACCGAACTGACAGATTCATTTATGCACAGTTGGGTAATATAGCAGGAATTCTCTTTGTCAAACAGGGGTGCACAGAAGTAGAGAGCTGGCTAGAGCCCAGACTCCATCATTTCTAAGAATAAATTTTTAATCTAACTGTACGGAGCTGGGTGGGGGCGGAATGCAACAACAACAACAACAACAAAAACAAGCTGAGCCTTAGAGAAAGCTCCCGGAATGGAAGATCAGTAATGGGACAGGGATTGACATGGCTCTTTCACAGTAGCCAGATCTCCATTAAAAAGGACTACTCACATTTTAGGGTCACTTCCTTCAGTTTCAAAATCTGTAGGCTGTGGAAAGCCATGTGTACACAACCATACTGTTCATGTTATATTATGTAACTGGGCTCTTTTCCTTCATTCTTAGTCATTCTTTCATACTCATGTGACTTTACCCCATTGATGAAGCCACTTCTAGGCTTACAGCCTCTGGGAAGGAAGGAACAAAGAAATCAATCACTGACATTTGAGTTACAAAAGCCCAAGTCCTTATGTAAACAGTAAAGTTGGAAAACTAGTGATGTATGAAATGCAAGGGTTTTTGTTTTGTTTTTCTATTTCAGAAAACCTGAAGATGATCTGGGCTGGAAAAAGGAAAATCTGAGAGAAGATTAGGGATTAAATACCCCTGAGTCCTTGGGAAGGGGCTGCATACATTCCCTTGTTCTTAGGCCAAGTCAGGTGGGGGAGGAAGCACATCCCCAGACAGATTTGGGGGTCCAAGAGGAGCCTGGGAACTGGCACCTGCTTCTACAGGCCTCAGGCAGGTTGTAGGTTGTTGTTAAAATGCACTTTGCTCTGCTCCTCATGGTAGCCTTTGAGTAACAATGGTTGCATAAGGTATCCAGCCAAAAAGGGACTGAGACAGCAGCAGATTCCCCCCTGGGGACCCAGAGTGGTACAGGGGAACAGCCACACATTCGTCACATCTCCAGAGAGGGGCTCAGAGATCCGCCCAACAGACCCGATGAGGCCTGATGGTTGGAACAAGGCAGACACAACTTGTAAGGATTCAGTAACTACACTCAAATGCTACCAACGCAGATGTCAAATCATCCACATCGAGGACTTGGACCTCCCAAAGCACCAGAGCCTAGAAGCTAACATGGGATTTGGGAAGGTCCTGAATTGACTGAGAAGATGAGAATTGACTGAAACCATGGAAGTAACCCCAAACTCATCCAAGATTAAGTTTTTACTAAGTAAAATGGAGAACTTAGAAAAAAAGTTAAATTCACTTTATAGGAAAAATAAATTATCTTTCTTAAATGTTCAGTTTGAGAATAAGCTGAGAATCATACACACTTCATATGACTCTCTCAAGCATAATTTTTCCACTGTTCAGAGACAGTTGGCCATTACTGTAAAGTTAAAAAATATGTTCTTAATATCCAATATCCAGCTATCATCTATCAGTGAAAATATATATTCTGTGATTTAAAAACACTTGGATCATTTAAAACTATTAAAATGATTCTGTCTTCTCATCACTATTGAAATGTGTTTGTTTATACTGGAAAGTTAGAGTTTGGCAGACCAGTATAATTATAAAAGGAAATTAAGACATAAAATATGACATTTTAATTGGAGATTATTTTCTTTCTTTTTTTTTCTTTAGGTAAGCCCTATACCCAATGTGGGTCTCAAACTCAGAACCCCAAGATCAAGAGTCACATGCTCTACCAACTGAGCCAGCCAGACATCCTTAATTGGAGATTTCGTTAATCCCAATAATTTGTCTGAGTGTATGTGGTGGGATCAAAGAATCAAGTATAAAGCAAATTTTTTTTTAGAATTCACACATCTAAATGAGTACCATCCTGAAATAATCACACTGGAAAACCACTGAGATCTAAAGGTATTGATGCTGAAAATAGTTTTGGAAGCCCTCTTCTGAAGTTGGCTTCTGAGATAGTATATGAAAAGATAATAAGTGTTATTACTGGGTTTTAACCAATTTGCAAGTTGAATGGCAGCCTGAGAGACTTTGTAAGTCGTACTTTAACTTTGATTATTAATATTTCAAGTTTGATATACTTATTCAATAAATTGGCTCCCAAACATTATTAACAGAGTTCATAGCACAAAGCCATCCTTAAAGAATACCCACATTGAAAAGATGACAAACATCGCACTTCTGAAGGGCACCAAATGAACTACCAAAGGCAGAAATGGTAGAAAATGCATATTCATTCTGCAGGGGAGAAAAAGACAGTTAATAACCTTGACCAATAGATCCGCAATGACTTGTGTTGAACACAATTCTGGATTTTTTTTTTTTTCTTAATAAAATGTGGTAAGACATCGTGGTCTTCTTTTGAAAGCAAAACAATAATGTGGTGTCAAAAAAGAAAAGCAAGAGAGAGGCAAACTAGCTGGAGTGTTCTGAATGCAGAGTATCCAAGCTTACCGAGAAATAGAGAACCCGAGAAGCGGCGACCTAGGACATCTCTAAAATCAATCTCTTGAACAGTCTTCCTTCGCCGCTCCTCAAAGGGACTGATTGCATGTGGCATGTCTGAATGTTTCCTATCTTCACCCTCTGATCCCAACCATATAGAAGAGGAATTGAATGTTCCAAATGATAATTGGAAATATTATTTTACTATCCATGAGCAGAGTGAGTTTTTAAAATTTAACAAACATGAATCCGTCAGCACTGACCAATCAGAACCAAGGTAGTAAGAAATGAGCGCTAGCCATTAACAACTGACATTGTCATTCTGGGTATCTCAACCAAGTATCAGCCTTGCTCATGAGTGTTTCGCAAGGGGAGACATAGCTCCTTTTTACGTAGAAATCTCTTTTGTTTGTTTGTCTTTATATGAACTCATGAAGAAACAGTCTCTAATTGCAACCCATCTTTTGGAAGGTCTATGCTTTGTTTCAAAAAAGGTAAAAACAAACTGAAAATAAACAATTTTATTGATTCGGAAGGCTTTAAAAACAAAACGATATCACTTGACTAGACAGAACTGGGCCTCCTAATTTTCCGTTATAAATATAAACCTTACATGGAGTCCAGGTTCTGTAGGAGAAAAGTATGCTACATCCTGTTACTGATAAAGTGGAATGGGGATAAAAGAGCACATAGAAGATTTTCAAGTTACTCCAAAGAGCAACAGGTCTCTCTTAGACTGCTTTTCTCATGTTGGTGGAGAATTGCGCTCCAGAGGGCTTCCCAAAGCTAGCCAGCTTCATCTCTTGCTTGCAGTGGCCCCTACTCTCCCTCTCCCTCCGACTTTGCTCTGGACTCCTCCAATCCGTGGTCCCCATAGCAGCAAATTCAATCAATTCCCTTCCCTTCATACAACTTTTCACTAACTTTCTATCACATATCTGAGGAAAGATCAAGCCGTTAGCACGACTACATGTTCCTGAGTGATTAGCCCCAGACTATTTCTCCAACATCATGCTGAACCTCTCACCCTTTCACTCACTGTCTTCCAGCCCCACAGGACTGAGTTCTTCCCATCCACTGGCTGTTCACCTATATGTTTCCTTGTTGCCTTCATCAACTGTTTCCCACTTAGCCCTCAATTTCAGCTTACCTAACACTTTTAAAGAGGCCTTCCCTGAATCTCCAGTTAGTTACTTCCTTATCATTATGACCTCAGGAATTTAAACATTGGGTGGATTTCAGTTCGTTGCAATTATTATCCTGCTCAAATCATCCCATTTGTAGCTAATAGCAGCTTTTTAAGATTGGGTCTGTGTCATGAACCAGTGACGTAGCCTTGTGAGTCCTGAGAACTTCTTCATTATATGATACAAGATGTTCCATGTTCATCTCCTACATTTCTTGACTCACACTTGGAGTCGCACATTTCTCAAAATGTCTTGACTTCTTTTAGTAGGAAAATGGTATAAGAAGACCACAGTTTGGGGCTAAAGATTCTCATTGCTACTGGGTACTTGGTAATTTTTTCTGGGTTTTTCCAATGGACATGGTTGGGAAATACACATATACCTATATCTTACATTATACATAATGTATTACATACCTACCCTGTTACATATGTTCTTAATCACATATATACAGTTGATACACTACATGTGTGTAATTATATATGTATATATTTTAAATACCTTATGATTTAATAATGATATTTCCAGTTCAAATTCAGTACTAAAAGTTTTTACTTAACTTATATATTTCCTCTATACCCCCTTTTTTTCCATATCAAGAACCCTGGTTCTCAAGGTCACAGGGGATGATACAGTTAGAATATAGTGTAATTACTCATTTGTTTTATTCATGTTGCATGCAGAACAATCTCAAAATAGCAATACTAATATTACCAATAATATGATTACTGAATACATTGAAAATTTTTGTTTAGCATACGCCATCCACAACATCCACCTATCTTTTAAGATTTATGTATTTATTTGAGAGAGAGAGATAAAGAGAGCACAAGCAGGAGGGGCAGAAGGAGAGGGAGAGAAAATCTCAAGCAGACCCTGTGCTGAGCTTCCAGCCTGGCTTGATCTCATGACCCTGAGATCATGACCAAGAGTGGACGCTCAACCAACTCTGCCACCCAGGTGGCACCTGTTTTTAATAATTTTTAATAATTATATTTTTGATATATTTTTATTTTTAATAATTTTACTATACAGACCTATTTTAATAATTATACAGACATTATCAGAGCAAATACTCATTACATATTATATTCTCTCCTTTTCAATCCTTATTTAACTGCAATTCTATAAGTAACAATACATTTGAGGCTTTCCATGGTTATAATAAAATAAAATAAAAATAAAAGTGCTTTATTTTTTAAAAGAAGTGTTTCAAAGTGTGAACTTGTAAGTCAATCAGTTCTGTAAGGGAGCCCTGGTTTATTGATTGCGAGTTCACCTCTGG
>PISX010013539.1:0-56315 GCA_004024625.1 Mellivora capensis | reverse complement strand
AAATGTCTGTTCATGTCCTCTGCCCATTTCTTGATTGGATTATTTGTTCTTTGGGTGTTGAGTTTGATAAATTCTTTATAGATTTTGGACACTAGCCCTTTATCTGATATGTCATTTGCAAATATCTTCTCCCATTCTGTCAGTTGTCTTTTGGTTTTGTTGACTGTTTCCTTTGCTGTGCAAAAGCTTTTGATCTTGAGAATTCGAGAATTCACTTTTTCAAGAAATTATACAACATTTCTGGTTACTAATCTTTTAGAAAGCAAGATTTTTTTTTTTTAACATGAAGTCAAGTCAGTTAAGTCTGTACCCGTCCCCTCTCTTCCTCTTCCTCTCCTCTGTCCCTTTCCCTCTCCCTGTCTTCCTCCTTACCTGCCGTTCAGTCAACAGATCCTAATTGAGGTTTGTGTGCGGACCTCGTCCTACTTGCTGGGGGTATAGTGTGAGCCAAACAGATTCCGGTTCCCACAGTGTGCGTGGAGCAGGGCATGGTGGAGACAGTTGAAAAAATGTTTGATTTATGCAGATCAGGTAATGCTAAGTTCTGATAAATACATAGAAAAATCAAGCTGGGTAAGTGCTAGAGAGTCGCGGGGGTCCGGAGGGCACTTACTGGCTTCTTGTACACTAGGGTGGCCAGAGGGGTTTATTTGATACGTTGACATTTGAGCAGGGACCTAAGGGAATTAAAAAACCATCCAGAAGGAGGAGGCGGCTGCTACAAAGGCCCTGAGTAGGCCAGCGTGTCTAGAGCAGACTGAGTAATGGTGGGCGGCGAGCGATGGGGCTGGAGTGGAAGGGGGGTCAGCGCGGACGCAGCGGCCTGTGCTAGTCCAGGGTGTGCAGGCCGGGAGGGGACGACACCAGAGTGAGGGCTGTGATGGCGAAGCGTGGTCAGAATCGGGTGTCCTGAGAAGGAAGGGCTCACGTGGTCTGTGGCGTGTCAGGGGACAGGGATTAGTAATGACTCACAGCTTGTTTGGTCTGAGCACCTGGCCCAGGGGAGTCTCTCTTTACGACTGTGGGGGCGACAGCAGGGTGAATGTGGGGGAGCGAGGCTGGGAGCCCGGTCAGCTGGCCTTGGGCAAGCGAGACTGGGTTCTCAGACATCAACCGGAGATGTTTGGAAAGCAGGCGCTTGCGCTGTCGAGCCAAGAGGAAAGGCCACAGCTGGGGACGTGGGTGTGTTTGGGTCTGTACGTGCAGTCGATGCCACGGGACGGGACAGCGTCGCCTCGGGAGTCGGTGGAGAGGAACGGTCTAAGCACTGAGCTTCGGATGCGCCAGTTGTCCCAGGGAGAAGACATGGGGAGTTCACAAAGGAGATTCAGAAGGAAGAGCCAGTAACTCAGTAACATGAGGAAAACCAAGGAAACTCCTTGGTCAACAGATTTTTTAAAAACACATGTAACCACAGGACTGTGTGTTTATTTAGGCTCTGCGTGACCTTGTTTTGGACCATCCTAGCCTCCGAGGAAAGCCTCCGTCTTACCCTCCTTTGCCCAACATTCTGTTTCATTTTTGAAGCTGCATATTCGAGGAATTTTTCCAGTACTTTTCCTATGTCCCTTTTCAGTTTATTAAATAAATAAGGCAGAGCTACCCATGAGAATTTCACCGGTAATAATGATGTGAAATACTGTGACACTAGCCAGAACGTCTCCCATCGCGGTGTTCCCGTCCATGTGGTGCGGTGGACGCAGTAAACACGGGAAGGAAGTAGGACCCGCCAGGGTCGGCGGAGACCCACACCAGGGACAGACGGAGCCGGGCTGCGGGCTGTGGGGCTGGGCGCGCGTGCGTGTGCAGCCCGGCGTGGCTCCCCAGGAAAGTGACTGAGGGGCGGCCCAGGGGACTTGAAGCCGTGAGCCTTGCTGAGAGCTGGGGGGAGAGTGTTGCAGGCCAGCGGCACAGTAAGGGCAGAGGCCTGAGACTGCCCACAGTTTGCGGGGCAGGGAGGCCGTGAGCCACAGCCGGGCGAGCGCAGGAAAGCCCTGGTCCCAGAGGTTGAGCAGGGGGACATCTCTGCTCAAGGGAGAGGGCGGCTGTCAGCCACATCTGTCACTTGTTTTCATCTCATTGGCACAATTAACCTTTTCTTCTGTTATTACTATTACTATTGTCGCTATTGTTGAGGTGGTTCCAGCTTGTAAGTCAAAAGGTTTCTGATGAGAAGAGGGAAAGAAAATACCAAGGTAAGAAGTCTGCATGCCGAGTTGCTGGGATCCACCAGATTCTAGCTTGGTCTGGAATTCGTGGATACGGCCTTTGTCCCTCAAAATGCTGTAGATACACTCCATTATATCCTGATGTGTGTGTGTGTGTGTGTGTGTAAATGTTGCTTTTTTCTTTTCTGAGTATTTAGCAGACTGTCATTTGCTATTGGAATTCATTACTTTTACTGGGTTACATGTAAATGCTTCAGCTTTTGTTAATTTAGCCTGGCATATGACGAGCTTTCTCAGTCATTTTACGAGTCTTTCTTTGGTACAGGATATTTTGTTTGCTTGTTTCTTGGTGCATCAGTTCTGTCCTTTCTGTTTTGTTCTCTTCAAGATATCAAATATTCAGTCTTTCTCTTCTCCCATTCTCTTCGTGTATTCTAAAGAACCGCTCAGAATCACTCTCTGCATCATTGACATGAACTTCAGCAAAATAATTCTGTACTGTTCCTAATTGTTTGAAATTTACAATGGCTCTTTTCAATTAAAGTTACCTCTGTATTTTGGTGCTTTTCCTCCATTTCTGTGTGTCTTTTGACATCATTAGTAAATTCTTATTAATTCTTTCAAGTTTTTTGAAAGCAGTTGCTTTCCTAAAATTCATTTTTCACATATTCTTCCTCTCACATCTCAAAGTAGCTTTTTCCTGGGTACACCAGCATAATACTCACACCTTGTGTATTTCGGGTAGTTCTTCTTTTTCTCGTGTTATGTATGTTGAGAGGTTATTTGTTGAGTTTCTTTTTTGTGTTTCTCCTCGAATATGTTAGGTGTGGTGTTTATGGGTAGAATTTCCTTGTCTCTGCACACCATCGCTGTACATGTTGTGAGAATTCTCCTGTTAGATGTTGTGTTGGAAAGCTAGTTAGTGAGGTTCAGCAACACTGATTCCGTAGTAGGTGACCCAGGGGGACAGGGAGGGAACAGTGGGGGACATTCCCACAGGAGACATTTACATGTGCCATTTGTCTCTTGTTGACTGAAACAATTTGTAATATTGGAATCAAGATCTCTGCAGTGTTTTCATTTTAACCTGTCCTGGCAAACAGTACGGCTATATCCAGTCTATTTAGCGATTTCCTAAGATTGCAAAAATGCTTCCTTCTGTTAGTGAATCCTGGTTTCCTTGAAATTCTCAGTGTATTCCTAAATACAGGGCCCTACCGCATAAACAGGTGCTTACCAGGTGCATTTCGGATCCCATGTCATTAATTTCCCCAGAGCATTTGTTACTGACTTATGCAGCAGTGCCATTTCTGGGGATGGGGACTCTTAAGGAAGCCCCTGGTGATTGTTTTCGATTTGGCTTCACTGGCATTATGTCGCCTTGAAATCAGTGGCACGTGGCTTCCACAATTGCCCGGCTTCTCTGTTTTCATCTTCTTTAGTTCTTTAACAAAGTGAGAGGGGAAGATTATAGACTAATGACTTTTTTTTAAGATTTTATTTTGAAGTTATCTCATAACCAACATGGGGCTTGAACCCACAACCCCATGATTAAGAGCCACACACTCCACTGAGCCGGCCGGGTGTGCCTAGAATGACAACTTTTAAATGACTGTTTTTCCTGGGATCGTTCTTTTTTTGTTTTTGTTTGTTTTTTGGTTGTTGGTTTTTGTTTTTTTGTGGGTTTTTGGGCATTTATTTATTTATTTATTTATTTGGTGGGGGCAGAGAGAGGCAGAGGGAGAGGGTAAGAGAGAATCCAAAGCAGGCTCCATGCCCATCATGGAGCCCGGCACAGGGCTCAATCCCACAACCCCGAGATCATGACTGAGCAGAAATCTGGAGTCGGACGCTTAACTGACTGAACTGCCCAGGCACCCTCTTTGCTCATATAAACTACCTGTTCCTGCATTTATTGAGAAATTTCTGCATTATCTACCTAATACCGTGATCGTACATTCCACAGACTAATTGTCTATTATATGATAATCAGCTTTAGTATAGGAAGCGGTATGATCAGTAGGGCAGGAAGGTTTCAGTGAGGGCAAAAAGCTGCACAGTTGTTCCCCTGAGGGCAGTTGAGAAGAGAGGGTTTGCTGATGACAGAACGAGTGTCCCAGGGCTCAGCGGAGGGACTTTGTCCGCAGGGAGGGAGGACAGGCGGGAAGGTGAGTCAGGTCGGTAGGTATGTGGAGTAGCCTGGGATGGGGGTCCACGTGATGGGGGGCCCTTTCCAGGACTGGAGCTCCCTAGGGAGTGATGGAAGCACTAAAAACCAGCCTGCAAACATTTGCAAACTTCCCCTTCTCTCCTACACCCCCTGCTTTCATTTTTTGTGTTTTTCTAGTTGTACATTTCACTGTCAGAGATTTATTTAAGCTTTTTCTTTTTAGAATCTAGTTTTGTTTGATCAAAGTCATACTGCTGCGTAAGAGTCAAAAGTTTAGGGTTGAGATGTATGTCTGAGCCCTGACAAACACTGGTGTTAGGACCTCTCAGTCTAACAGGATTTTGAGTAAGATCATTTTGCTTCTAAATGTATTCACTCTGAATTCAAATTGTGAGAGCAGCACTCAGCTTCACATAGAAGGGAAAGAGTTTATATAACATTGAGCATTTGCTTTGGGGACTATTTTGGTGATTTGACACAAAGAGTCTTCTCCCTGCTGTTCAGATCCTTTGTATTTATTTATTTATATTATCTTTATCCTTTCTTCTTTGCAACTTAAAATTGTTTTTGCTTGACATTTTGCATAGAGTTGCAACCCTGAGGGGTTGGATGGTAGGATTTCCTTGATCTACTGCTCTCATGGTGCCTAATAAAGTCTAGGCACATCTTCTCTCAAAAAGCAGGTGAAGAGGAGGACTGGCCTAATCAGCCCCATCATGGGACCGGAAGTCAAACTTGGCCACCGCCTGACTTGACGAGTCCGTCGCCCAGTGAGAATCCAGGATTTCCAGAATTTCTGTCGGGATCTGTTGGAGAAGGAGCGTGGCATTATGCCCTGACGTGAAATGAGTGAATGATCTGGAAATGAGCAGGAGCGCCTGAGCCCCGTGAAGGTCACTGGCGCGCTGAGCAGATAATTCCGGTGCAGGTGTCCGATTCTTCCGTGAGTGGAAGTTGGTAGAGCAGGTTGCGGCACTGTCCGAGAAAACACTGCCAGGACGTAGCTCTGAGCGTCTCCGTTTCTGTTTGGATATTTGTGCTACTTGTTAAGTATGAGCTGCTTTGGCCAATCGGGTGTACAGTTCGCCTTTGCTTGGCTTGGTGATCTCAGGTGAAGCAACCTCTTTCATGTGTCCGGGGTTCACGGTTTTTCCTCCCCTCTGAATCGTCAACCCTAACCTTGTCTCCTTTTTTTTTTTTTTTTTTTTTTTTAAGATTTATTAATTGTGGGTGGGGCACGGCAGAGGGAGAGAGAAAGAGAGAATCTCGAGCAGACTCCGAGCTGGCCACAGAGCCCAAATGTGGGGCTCGATCTCAGTGACCCTGAGATCATGGCCTAAGCGGGAACTGAGAGTCGGACACTTTACTGGCTGAGCCCCCCAGCACCCCTCCATCATTCTTAAATTAGAGCCAACTCTGTGTTTCTGAGAAGACTGAGGCTGTTTACAATGAGCCCCTTTCTCTGCTAGTTCGTATGTCAGAATGTCTCCCCTGTATTTGCGGTCGGTGTCACGCTCTCGCTTCTTCCCGCAGCTCTCCCTGTGCTCCTGCTCGCGTCCACTTTACCCAGAGCTCCTTCCACTCACGTAGAAATGTTTACACTTGGCATTTTCTAGCGAAATCAGAACAGGGCTTCTGAGACAATCGTAAGATCACCTTACTGCAGCCGGTGACAGCCGTCAGCTACTTCCTCCCTGTCTTTTCTCCTTCACACGCTCGTCTTGGTGTAGTACCAGTTACAGTGCACGTGCACGTTTGGTTCTGGGGATTTTTAGTTCCCGTTATGCCGCAAGTAGGTCATGTTGTTACGCCATCCAATATTATCTCCAGTGACTACATGTCTCGTTGAATTTCTTCTCCGTGGTAGTAGTTTACTTGCTCTTGGTTGGATTGTTGGATCTTTAGATTGCTTCGTTTTTCGTAGACTGATTATGGATGTGGCAGTCTTATTCTTATCAAATAAGTCCTAAAGAAAATGCTAGGATCTGAGGTTAACAGGTCAAAGGACATAATATTTTATGGCTTTTAATACACATTTATCAACTTACTGTTGTGGTTTATACTTTCATTTTAACCAGAATAAATTAGAAATTATACATCTTCTTGTATATAAACATCAGGGACATTGTTTTAATATTTTTATTTAAAGCAAATCAGCAGCATGCCTGGGTGGCTCAGTCAGTTAAGTGCCTGACTTTGGCTCAGATCATGACCTCAGGGTCCTGGGATTGGGGGGCAAACTATACCCCCACCCCCATGGGGCTCCCTGCACAGGGGGGAGTCTGCTTCTCCTCCTGTTAGTGCACACACACTCTCTCTCTCTGTTGAGACAACATATATAAAAATATGAATATTTTTATAAATAAAATAAACATCTTTATAAATAAATAAAAATCTTTATTTTTAAAAAATTTTATTTACTTATTATTGGACAGGGAGAGAGCACAAGCCTCGGGGAGTGGTGGAGGGAGAGGGAGAAGCAGACTTCCTGGTGAACAGGGAACTCGACCCCTGACTTGACCATGACCTGAGCAGAAGGTAGACGCTCAGCCTACTGAGCCACCCAGGGTCCCTAATTAAAATCTTAAAAAAAAAAAAAAAAAAAAGCAAATAAGAATCTTTCCATACTTAAATAGGTGTATTTCCTTTTGTGTGAATTGCATCTCTGTGCCTGTTGTTATAATACGTTTAAAAGAGCTTGTCTGATACAGTGTAAATAGCACTTAGATTTGAATTCCTACTTTGCCACTTTTTATCTGGGTGATCTTTTAATAAAATAACTTTCAAATCCTCAAATATAAAATGGGGATAAAATCAACCAAATTAATAGGGTGCAGCTAAAACAGGATGAAAATTTATATTCTTATATTCATTAATTAGAACACCAAAAACAATTTTTTAAAAAGTGGGGGGCATTAATAAGAGAAGAAATTAACGATCCACACTTTAAAATATAGATGTGATTATTAATGTAAGAGGTATTTTATTAAATGGATCAGTAAAATAGACTATCTTTGGCAATCTGTTCAAGAAGTATAATACAAACGTTAAGGAATGAGAAGGGGAATATAACTATAAACACGGAGATTATGAATAATTTAATAGGGAATACTGTATACTAATACATTTGAAAATTTGGATTTAGTGGCCAATTTTGAGGAGATTCTAAATTATCAAAACTGAAGAAGAGTTAAGAAACTTAAACATACTATTAACCAATGCAAAATCTGAAAAATTCATGAAGACCACCTAAAATGGCATGATGTCCAAAAGCTTTACTAGGTAATTCCACCAAACATTAAAGAGGAGATAACTGGTACATAATATAAAGTATGCATTTCAGAAGTTAGGGAACGAACTTATTCTAGGAGGGAAGTTTATTCCTGTCACAAAAGTTAGAGCGTTATACAAAACAGAAAAAATTGCCAGCCATTTTTATTGGCGCAAACATAAGTGTGGATATAAATCCTCAGTAAATAAATTCAGCAGCACTTTAATAATTGTTCATTGCCAGGCGACGGCAAGTAGATTAGCGCAGTAATTCTGTAGGAGATGAAGATGATTTGGACCAGAATTGCGGGTACTGGAGGCGGGGAGCAGTGCTTGGGTTGATGGATGCAAATCTAGATATATTTGGAAGGTAGAGCTAACAAGAGTTGCTGATTAATCCAGGTGTGTGGGGTAAAACAAGAAAGGAGAAATGATGGCACTTGGGTTTTGCCTGCGCAAATGAGAAGGTGGGTTGCCATTGCACGGGTGGGAGTGTTTGCTCAGGTTGGGATGTGCTGTTTGAGGGCCCCAACGGACCCCTGAATCCTGATGTTAAGGAGGTGGCGGTTGGGTATATGAGTCTGGAGTTTAGGTGAATGAAGTGACCGAGAGACACAAATTTGAGATTCCTTAGTAATGTTAGGAACCAGCAGTATATAATGGGATGTGGCGATGCAAGGCTGGAGAGATCTCCGAGGAGGTGAGTGTGGTTTGAATAGAAGAAAAGGTAAACAACAGCCCAGGGCCAGGACCTTAGGAGTCTGAGATGGGAGGAAGCCTCACAAAGACCGGAAAGAAGAGTCGGGAGGCAGGGGAGAAGCTGGGGCACGGAGCAGCGGGCCGGAGACACTATGTCAGGGAGAAGACAGTATCGGGCGTCCGTGCTGCCCACGTTCAGGGCAGCGGAGGGTTACCTGTGGGCTTGGCAGCGCAGAAGTCGGTGGTGGTCTTAGTAAGAGCTGCCTCCCTGGAGCGAGTCGGGTGGGCTTGGGCGAGAGAGGAGAGAAATTGAAGGCAGCAAGTACAGACAGTAGCTTTATAGTGTTTTGCCTTGAAAGGGAGGTGGGGCAGCTCGATAGGAAGGGAATTGAGATTCGTCTTACTGAGCTCTAAGTCGACAGGTGACATTTTACTCTCAGTTGTACGGCACAGTGCACAGCGATTCGATATCTGCAATGTGACACCCCCGTGAGCCCAGGGAACGTGCATCACCACACAGTCACTTTTCTGTCTTGTGATGAGGTCTTCTAAGATCGACTCTGCGCACCTTTGAGACATGTAACACAGTACCGTGACGTGTAGCTGCCCTACCTGGCCTCCCTGGGACTTGGTTATGTTTACAAGTGGATGTGTGTACCTTTTGACCTTCTTCGTTCATTTTGCCCACCCCTCAATTCCTGGAATGTTTGGTCTTTAAAATGCTTTTTCTTTTAAAAAAGGGGGGCAAATGACAACGTGCACATGTATTTACGGGAGCGACCCAGGAGAGAGGAAATGTGCTGATACAGGACAGGGAGGGGCGAACGTGGGAGGGACAGTGACTTACCCACCACTGGAGCCTCCTCGTGGCCAGATCAGTCTTTTCCTTTAGAACTCAGCTCCATTTACTCATTTTCCACTTCTTTTCGTATTGTCACGTATGAAAGACTTGAAATTGGTTATCAGAAAAGTGACTATAACAACAAAACAGTGGAAGAAGTAGGAGAGAAAAAAAATAGTTTTTGAGTAGTTACTACTTTTCTCTGAATAAGCAGAAGACGTGGCTTTCAACTTCTAGGCATGTGAAGTGTGACCCAAGGGAAGTCAGTCACTTCACTTATTCTCTAAGGGAAGAGTGCCAATCCCTGTTTTTTTCAGGGCAAAGTTTGTATTATTATTTATTGAATTTCATAAAAATGCAAATCTGTTTATAGATCTGATTTTGTATCTGTTGTTCATTTCGAAGGCATAATATTAAAATGTGGTTCCATGTTAAGTCAATGGGGTGATATACAGGTACTGGGGGAGGGTATACATGTTAGAATTTTCTGGAGTAATTTCTCAACCTAGATCCTCCCTCTAGTAGATAATCTCAGGCTAAGGTGCTGTGGCCCAAGGGTAGAAGTTAGAACATGCAGAGAAGCAGACAGAAAGCATGTCTTTAAAATCTTCCTCAGTATGATTTCCTTTAATCAGACTTCGGCTAAGAGGGGAGCCTTGGACAGTTAACGATGATGCTTGTAAACGGGGACCTAGAGGGCAGACAGGTGTAGCCTGTCCCCATGGATTATCAGCATATCTAGAAGACAGAGAAACCAGAGGAACAGACAGGAGATGTAATGTTCCCATCAGGTAAAGTGAAATTCTGGCATTTTGAATTTTGAATATCATAGAACCCAATAAGTCTTTCTTATTCCATTAGAAAATCACCCCATCTTAGTGAGGAATAAGGGGTGCTTACAACAAAGTCCATGTTTTCCTTATTACACAGGCCAAAACAGTTTTAGGCAACCTGAGTTTTGTGGAAGCCCAAAAGGAGTTTTCTTATAAAGCATGGTATGGTTAGTTTTAGCCTAAATTTCATTTTGGAGGCTTTGCTGCTGACCATTAACAATAACCACAGAAACTTCAGAAACCTGTGCGGACTCTCAGTTCTGAGCATCTCGCCTTCCTGAAAGAATTAGTTGCAAAATTCTTCTCTACATAACCGAAGTGCATTTTTCTGCTAAAGGGAAACATTTCATAGTGACCATTTAAAGACCCTGACTTTGTTTGGTTGTGCTTAAGATGAAGCCCATAATCTTAACAATAGACTAAACACATGGATCGTCTGCCTGTGAAAGGTTTTGCTGATCCAGCCTGTGAATGAATCACTAGGGCAGTAGGCAATGTGTTGTTTCATCTAAAGAGCAGCATCAGGGGCGCCTGGGTGGCTCAGTGGGTTAAAGCCTCTGCCTTCGGCTCAGGTCGCCATCCCAGGGTCTGGGATAGAGCCCTGCATGGGGCTCCCTGCTTTGTGGGGAGTCTGCTTCTCCTTCTGCCTGTCCTGCTGCTTGTGTTCCCTCTCTCGCTGTTCTCTCTCTGTCAAATAAATAAAATAAAATCTTTTTAAAAAGTATTATAATGTTCTTTAGGAATATTAAGTTTTTATTATTTCTGTTTCCTTGTGTTGAGCTAACCAATTTTTAAGAGTACCTCACTTACAGAATCCCGGCCGGCTTGCCTCTGCCACTTTTAACAGGGATCCACAGTGTCGGGTCTTTCTGTCTCCCTCTCAACCTTGTATCCTACTGTGTAGCTCTCCTGTGGCCTTCAAGGTTCTGTTCAAGGTTCAGGGTTCTAGCTTTCTGTGCGATGCTTCCTCTGAGCTTCCACTGAGCCGCTGGTGCACCTGCCTTCCTACCCTGTACCACACTTTGAAACAACTCCGTGTGTAGCATTTCCTTTCTGCTCAATTACGTAGCAGGACAAGTAAAGGCAGCTACTCTTCCGCTCCTTTCCTTTTCCTATTTCTTTTCCTTTTCCTTTCCTTTCTTTTCTTTTCCCTGTAGTGCTAGGATAAACTCAGGATGAGTGTACTAGTCCCTTGGCTGATATTTAGGATTTTAAAACTTTTTAAAATAAGCATTTGCAAAAGGGTCAGCAGCACCCTCTTTGCTACATACCCCCATTCTCTTTGTCTGTCTTTGGGGTTCCCAGTCTTCCGTAACTCTTCCTTGTGATCGCTCATTCTTAGAGTAGTTAGAATTTTTCCAGCAGTGGTGTTTATGTAACATAAATGACTTCTATTTATAATTTATTTTAATCTAAAATATCTAAATCAGAGGCTCCTGGGTTGCTCAGTGGGTTAAAACCTTTGCTTTCAGCTCAGGTCATGATCTTAGAGTCCCCGGATCAAACCCCGCATCGGGCTCTCTGCTCAGCGGGGAACCTGCTTCCTCCTCTCTCTCTGCCTGCCTCTCTGCCTACTTGTGATCTCTGTCTGTCTAATAAATAAATAAAATCTTAAAAAAATAAAATAAAATATCTAAATCATTTTGGTAATGTTGTCCTTAATATGTAGCCTTGTAGAAAGTTTGGCATTCATACATTGACTTTTTGACCCAAGAATTTAACTCTTAATTATTTGCCCAAGAAAATTGAAAACCTGTATTCACAGAAAGATGTTCATAGTAGCTTTATTCTTAATAGCTCAGAGCTGGAAAACATAAACATCCCAAGTGATCAATGACGGTAGAAGAGAAAAGCATTGTTTGTCGTTATTCATGCAACAGAACGCAACTACCAGTAGGCAGGAGCAGACCCCTGGAGCACACAGCAGCGTGCGTGAGCCTCAGTGGTGCCGCGTCAGACACACAAAGCAGGGCTCTAAAGAGTCTATCGTGTATGAGTCCATCCCAATAAAATCCGAAACATGAAAACAAAGCTGAAGTGCAGTGGGAGCAATTCAGAGACAGTGGTTGCCTTGGGGGCAGGGATTGATCGAGAATGATCACAGGAGAGATTTCATAAAGAGATTAAGTGTTCTGTGTCCTTTATTATTTGTATTACTGAGATGTTTATTATTAAAATTAATTCCTTTAAAAATTATTTTTTATCTTTGACAAATAGTAATTGTATATATGTAAGGGTCCGTTTTGGTGTGCAACCTGGTGGCATAAGTGTGCGCCGTGAAGGGATTACTGCAGTCGGGGTAGCGAGCACCTGTGTCCTCCCACACGCACGTCCGGCATGCGGGTGTCGTGCGGGTGTCGTGGGGACACTCAGGAGCCAGCTCAGCAGGTTTCAAGGACACGCCGTGCTGTCTTTGCTTACAGGAACCACGCTGTACATCAGGTCCGAGAACGTCTTCATCTTACGACTTAAAGTTTGTGGCCTTTTCCCCCCAGTATGTGTATGTATTATTCCACAGTCCTTCCTGTGGAAGTTAATCACATATGTAAAGTGACCCCTGTCATGGTCCGGTACTGTCGCTCAGCCACTGGGCGCTCTTGCAGCCTTTGAGTGCTTTGCTTTCTGGAACTCACACAGGGCAGATGGCTCCAGAGATTTCTGGACACACAGAAAAGCTGCTCAGTAAGTGAACACTGGAGGGATCAATGCTATCCCGAGTCTCTCACTGCTTGCTTGCTTTCCATTTTAATTTTTGTTCAGACATTTTCTCTGCATACAAGTAAAGAGAATTGCATGTTGAACCAGGTACCACCATGTACCTGTCACCCAGGCTCCATGATCATTTTGCTAATCCTGGTGCAGCTACACTCCCCTCCCCCTCCTTTTTTTTTTTTTTTATAGCTTGCTGGTATAGTTTAAAGCAAATCTTAGTCATCATGTAATTTCAGCCATAAAGACTTCAGTATAGATTTCTAATAGGAAATGACATTAAAAAAAAAAACACCCTCAATTATGTGCTATTTTCATGCCTAATAATAATCACACTTAACAATATCTTAATACTTGGACCAGATTCAGTTTTTCCCAACTCTCTGAAAAGATTCTTTTTACAGTTGTTTTGTTTGAATTAGGATCCTTGAAAGGGTATATGTGGCATTGGATTGGTATGTCTCTATGTCTGTTTTCATCTCTAAGGGCCTTTCTCTCTCTCTCTTTTTTTAATTTAATTTAATTTAATTTTTTTTCAGTGTTCCAAAATTCATTGTTTATGCATCACACTCAGCATCTCATTTTTATTTAATGGTGACCTTCTTTAAAAATTTTAATTCCAGTATAATTAGCATACAGCGTCATGTTAGTTTCGCATGTGTAATACAGTGGTCTCGCAGTTCTGTACATCCCCTTGTGCTCATCACAGTAAATGCCCTCTTTGACCCCCATCATCTGTCTCACCCATCCCCCCACCCTCCTCTCCTCTGGTAACCATCAGTTTGTTCTGTGTGTAAGAGTCTCTTTTTTTCTTTGCTTTGTTTCTTAAATTCCACATTGGAGTGAAATCATACGGTATTTGTCTTTTTCTGGCTGACCTATTTCACTTAGCACTGTACCCTCTAGATCCATCCCTATTGTTACAGATGGTAAGATTTCATTCTTTTTTATGACTGAGTGATGTTACACACACACACACACACACACACACACACACACACCCTTCTTTGTCCATTCATCTATTCATGGGCATTTGGGCTTCTTCCATGGTTTGGCTGTTCTAAATAATGCTGCAACGAATGTAATAATGCATACCGCTTTTCAAATTACTGTTTTCATAACCTTTAGGTAAATACTCGGGAATAGAATTACTGGGTCATATGGTAATTCTGTTTTTAAGTTTTTGAGAAACCTCCATACTGTTTTCCACAGCGGCTGCAGCAGTCTGCATTCCCACCAGAAAGGTTTGTGACCTGTGACCTCCTTCTCCCTGTTTTCCCCACAGCCCAGCCCCTATTACCTGCCCGTCTCATCTGTACTCCCGTGAGTTTGGGTTTTTAGAGTCCACATGTGAGCTAATACAATGTTTGTCTTTCTGTGTCTGTTTTACTTAGCATAATACCCTCTAGGTTCATCCATGTTACCACAAAGAAGAGGATTTCCTCCGTTTTTAGGGCTGAATAATATTCTACTGCTACGTAGCAGTAGAATATTATACTATATATTATATAATATGTATAATATCACACACACATACACGTGTGTGTGTGACATTTTCTTTATGCATCCATCTGCTGACAGACAGGTCGGTTATCTCCGTGTCTTGGCTGTTGTGAGAAACGCTACAGTGAACGTAGGTACAGATGCCTGCTGAGAGAGAGATTCCATCCCCCTCTAATACGTACCCGGAAGAAGGGTTGCGGGATCATAGATAGTTCTGGTCTTAATGCTTTGAGAGACCTCCGTAGCGTTTTCCGAGGTAACAACGTCAGTTTATGTTCCCACCCCTAGTGCCCAGGGCCTCCCTTTTCTCTGCACCCTCACTGACACGTGTTACCTCTCATCTGTTGGGCCATCCTAGCGGGTGGGAGGTGATACCTCACTGGGATTTGGATCGGCATTTCCTGGTGGTTAGTGATAGTAAACCTCTTCCTGCACCTGTTGGCCATCTGCGTGTCTTCTCTGGAAATGTATGTTCAGCTCCTCTGCCCATGTTTTAACTGAGCTGTTTGGGATTGTTTTGCTATTCAGTTGTATGAGTGGGTGTTTTATATCTTAGATATTGCTTCCTTATCAGATAAATGATTTGCAGATATTTTCTCCCATTCCATCGTTTGCCTTTCGTTTGTTGACAGTTTCCTTTGCTGTGCAGAAGCTTTGTAGTCTGATGTAGTTCCACTTGTTCATTTTTGCCTTTGTTGCCTGGGCTTTTGATATCATATCCAAGAAATCATTGCCAAGACCAGTGTCAAAGAACTGTTTTCCTTGTGATTTCCTCTAGGAGTTTTACACTTTCAGGGCTTAAATGTGAGTCTGTAATTCACGTGAGTTGGTTTTGTGTATGGAAAGATAAGGGTCAGTTTCATTCTTCTGCATGCAGATGTCCAGTTTTTCTAGCACCATTTTTGAAGACACTGTCCTTCCCACATCGTATATGCTTGATGCCTTTCTTAAAGGTAAGTGGACCATATACTTTACAGGTGTGTTTCTGAGTTCTCTGTTCTATTCCATTCATCTGTATGATTCTTTTTATGCCAGATCTATATTATTTTGATTACTAGAGGCTTATAATGATATAGTTTGAAATCAGGAGGTGTGATATTTTTAGCTTTGTTCTTCTTTCCTCAAGATTGCTTTGGGGACACCTGGATGGCTCAGTGGGTTAAAGCCTCTGCCTTCAGCTCAGGTCATGGTCCCAGGGTCCTGGGATCGAGCAGGGTCCCTGCTCAGCAGGGAGCCTGCTTCCTCCTCTCTCTCTGCCTGCCTCTCTGCCTACTTGTGATCTCTGTCTGTCAAAAAAAAAAAAAAAAAAAAGATTGCTTTGGATTTTCAGGGTCTTTTTGGTTCCATACAAATTCTAGGGTGGTATTTTTCTCTTTCTGTGAAAAAAAAAAAAAAAACTTGGAATTTTGATAGAGATTTCATCGAATGAATAGATCACTTTGGATACTATTGACATTTTAACTATATTAATTCTTCAAATCCCTGAACATGGAATTTCTTTCCATTTATTTTGTGTCTTCTTCTGTTTCATTTTCCAATATTTTAAAAGTTTCAGTCTACATATCTTACATCTTCTTGGTTAAATTTATTCCTAGATATTTTATTCTTTTTTGATGCTGTTATAAATAGCTTATTGTTAGTGCATGGGAATGCAACTGATTTTTGTATGTTGACTTTAAATGTATTTTTTAACATTTTTTTAAGATTTTACTTATTTATTTGACAGACAGAGATCACAAGTAGGCAGAAAGGCAGGCAGAGAGAGAGGAGGAAGCAGGCTCCCCGCGGAGCAGAGAGCCCGATGTGGGGCTCTATCCCAGGACCCTGAGATCATGACCTGAGCCGAAGGCAGCGGCTTAACCCACTGAGCCACCCAGGCGCCCCGATTTTATATGTATCAATAAGTATATATGTTGTAAGGATTTATCTTCTTGTCAGAATTTAATAAATTGTACATTTCAATATTTCTTAAACTTACCTAAAAATCTAAAAAAAAATATTGATACCTTAAGTTAGCTGTTTTCAGTGGTACGGCTTAGCATTTCTGAAACTACTCTGTATATTCTAGGCCTGAGAAACTGCATAAATGCATTAAGTCTATCGGTAGTAACATTTCTCATTGTTGCATGAGGGAATTACAAATACGGAAATGAGCATTAGAACACACACTGAGTTGCTTAGCTGGAACTGGAGGTATTAGTATGAATTCATAGTTTTTAATATCCCTATACATATCTGCAAGTAGATAAATACAGAAGGCACATTTGCATATATGTATATATATTTATATGAGACGCTCTCATCTATGCATTATTTACATCAGTGAGAGGCCGAGAGGCATTGCCAGCAGTGGCACATGTAACTCCGGTACTTACACTTTAAATACCCCTCTCCATTAAAAGGAACTTGTATTTCTTTGAGAAACAGAAATGGCTGATATCAGGGCTGGCAAAATATGTGATGAGAAAGTCAGAAAGTGTTGAAAGAATCATGAAGGGTGTCGGGCAGATACAGGAGCTAGCTTGAGGGGATTCCTGTTGGCCAAATCTGGGATAACTGGAGAATCAAAATGCGTATGTGATTATATTAATGGATGGTAGCCTTCTGAATACAATAAGAATCTGTGAGTCCAGACTCGTACACAGGAATAAATGAGAACGGAAATCCCTTCTTCCTCTTCTTCCCGGGAGAATGCCGACTACCAAATACAGGAGCGGTGACAGAGTTCTGGCCCCAGCACTTCCCTGTACTGTTTCTAAAAATGCAAAACCTGATTCTAATCTTGCAGAAACATCAAGTGAATCCTAATTGACTCACACTGTACAAAACATCAAGTTCAAGACCCACAAGGGGAAGACTGTGGAATTGTTCTACATCAAAGGACACCAAATGGGCCTGCCAGCCAACTGCCATATGTGATCTGGATTTGACCCTAGCCCAGCGGGATGGATAGCTATAAGGATATTATTGGGACAGTGCATGGCATTTAAATGTGGAGTTTTAATTAGCAAATAGTGCTATGGCAATGTTAAAATTTCTGATCGTGGCAAATGTGTTGTAACTATGTAAGAGAATATTCTATTTCTTAGGAAATACACGGTGAAGTTATGGGGTAAAGGAACACACCAACTTGTTCTCACATATTCAGAAAAAAATATTTGTGACTATGGTGTTGTGGGTGTAGATAGAATAATAGATAACAGGTAAATAGGAAGGAAGGGAGGGAGGATTAACTGAGAAGGAGAAAGCAAAGAGGACAGTGTCAATTTAGACTTTTTGTATTCTTGCAGTTTTTTATAAGTTTGAAATTATGTCAAAAATAAGTTATAAAAAGATATTTAAAAAGAAATGGGAAAAATTTAAATAATGAGAAGATATTATTCAATTATTGAGGAGTATGCGAAAAACTGAAAGTTGTTGTTCACCCTCCTCAGTATTTACCCACCACCTGTCTCATCATGTTTTCTAGTGAGCTGTCCTAGCCCGTGAGGACAGGCCAGTGATCCCCCATGGAATCACGGGCTCTCGGGCCAGCAGGGATCACAGACCTCACACCCTTCAAGCTCTCATTTCATTCTTGAACTGCCTCTGGCCTCTCCTGGTGAAGTGGTTTTCCCGTCTGTGTTTGAAGGCCTAATTCTCGTTAGCAGGTCTGGGAGCATTTGCTCTCTTGGCTAAACCAGCTGTCGCCAAGGGTTAATAGTGCTCCATTCAGTACCGTCACATCTCATAAAACATTATTTGCCTCCAGGCGATGGTGTGGCTGTTCCCCTTGTTCCCTTACTGTTCCAAGTGCTCTCGGGCATCACAGCAAACTCATAGGAGTGGTTCAGGACCTGTTAAAGTTCCGGAGGAAGCACAGTGGGGTCTACCGGACAGAGCTCGACGGAGGTCACAGTTTCGGTATTACGTCACTGCCGTCCTTTCAGTGAAGTCACATCTTTGCGAACCCATGGTTTCAGAAGTTGCTCTAACGGGAAGCAAGCTCTATGTGAAAGTCAGTGTGGAACAGAAAATGAGGGGGCAGCATCCAGTTGGATTCTAAGGTTTGAGAAGTCATGCATTGCCCAACTCATTCCACCTGCGAATTCTAACTTCTTGGATTATGAACGTCTCAGTGATACTCACTATATGCTTTGGATGAGTTCTTACGTAGAATAAGGTTCGTGAAAGGACTTTGTGAAGTTAAAATGCTGTGCAAATACCGTTCTGAGCAACTTCATTAATACACTCTTGTGATTTTCTGCTCAGTGAAGCTGTAGTTTTGAAAGTTTATTTCCCTGAATTGAACTGATCCCTTAGTAAGCATCCTACATCACATTGTTTCCAAAGAGGGCCTTGGAAAGGTGTGATTTGATGTTCATCTCCATGTGTCCTCTGCCTTTCCTTATGTACTTCTGGTTCTGAGGAGCAAGATGGCCGGAGGCCAACAACCCAACAGTCATTATGCTTAACACTTCCCATTTGCATATTACTTTAAGTTTTACAGTGTATTATGGTTTGAATGATTCACTATATAGATAGGGCTTTAATATTTGAGAGTTAATAGTACATTAATATGTAACAGTAACCGTTATAAGACCTTTTGCTCTTATGTGCAGCTGTCATTGGCGATCAGAGGGAGTGGGGTGCCCTAACCCACCTATTAGAATTGAAGCTTAATGACAAAATGAAAATCCTGGGTCGTAGATTTTCATAGACAGTGAGTGCTGAAAGGTATTTTAAAGGCAGTGCGCTTTAGCCTCCTTGTTCTACAAATGAGAAAAGGAAAGCTCAGAGACATGGCAGAAGGAAACCCCAGAGTGCACTGCCCTTATTGAGTCATGCCTTCTTGGTCTCACTTGTATGACAACCCAGTCCTTCCAGAAGAGACAGAGAACAGCTGTTCTTCCCTCTCAGCACTGCACACGGGTCCCCTGAACGGGTGCGCTCTCAGAATTATGTTGTCAGAGGAAGGCGTCTGCCTGTGTATCATTTTATCGGGACTACTCCGTGGGGTAACTAGGAGCCCACCTGAAGCTAGCTAAAGTGCCCCCCCCCCCCGAAGAAAAAGCAAATGTTCGAGAGTCATTGGTTCAGGAACAGTCTGTATGTAGGGATGAGTTTTCAGGCATGATGGTTTTTGTGTGTCTGGATCTAGGCTTTCAGACTCTGTCTTTATGACTTAGTCTCTTTATTTCTCTTATGCTAGCTTTTCTTTGGGTTAGCTTCAGTCTCAGATAAGCTCTTTCCCAGGACTTTGGGGAAAAAAATATACGAGACAAAGTCTCTAATTAGTGGTGAGGGAGAGAGAGGATATGTTAGAGTAGAATCTTTTCTCTCGAGTTCTTCAAAACTGGCAGTCATCGAGTAGGATCTTGTTTACAGAAGATAAATGAACAGCGTGAGCTTCTGTGGCCCCATACGATGCTGTCATGCTTGGGAGGCATTAGAATTTCAGAGTGTTTGTGATTTTTTTCGAGCAGACTTTCACTCCCGCAGGGGTGTCGGCCCCAGAGTAGGACGTGGGGGATGTCTGCCGCTGGAGAATTACTGAGACGGTGTGACTGAATGCTAACTAGATAAACTTGGAGCAGAAAGAGTCACACAGCGTGGTCAGGAGGCCAGTGGTTTGTCATGGTTGCGTGTGCGACACACCACGTAGGACGCACAAGTTCAGGGGCCGGGAGAAGCCGGCCAGGTGCAGGAGGGGAGGCAGGTGGGGAGCAGAGCACACGCACAGCAGAGAAGCTGGCTTTGGAGCAGACACAAGGAGAGGGAGCAGCAGGTGAGAGTCCGTCCGCGCTCTCTCGCAGTTGGTGCTGAAGCGTGAGAGTGCGTAAGCCTAAGGGTTTCTGTTGTGACGCTGAAGGGTCACGTTCATTAGTTACTTCTGTTGTTCTCTCTGCTTGGGAAGCTCTTCCTCCAGATTTCTGCAAGTGTCCCGTCTTCACTCCTTCTCGGGGGGAGCCTTCAGGGTGGAATTCTGTCAGTTTCTGAGCGTGCCTGTTCCAGAAATGCACTCTGAGACTGGGGTGCCACAGCTATTGGGGCACCCGCTGGGGCTCGCTTCGGCGACAGACCTGAGCTACAGCTCCATTGCTCACCCGATGTCCGCTGCCCTGGGACGGGACCCATACTGGGTCTCTAAAAAGTAGTTACTCCTTTTGGCATGCATTGCACCTTGAGACAAGTGATCCGTCACACTTCATTTTCTGGGGCCTGCGTGGGCTCGAGTCTGCTTCTAGGTTGGAAGCAGAGACAGGTGGTGAGTAACCCGCTGTTCCTGATAAGGAAGGTGGGGGGAGGGTAGGCTGATTCCAGGGCAAAAGGTATGAGGCTCCATTGGAGTCTGTTCAGATGTCCGGTGCCACGGAAGCCTTCCGAGGGCGTAACTCTCTCCCTCCAAAAGCCTTGGCCATTAGCATCCCCCCCTCCCTTTCTGCACAGCACTGTGACCACCTGTCACACTGTAATATTCACTTGTTTATTTCTTCCACCTCGAGTGTAAGTTCCTTGACTGGAACTTTATTCTGTTAACTCCCTAGCATCTCTTTGTCTAGAAGAGTGCCGATGTGTAGTCACTTGTCAGGATCGCCAGGCCTATTTGTGGGATGATTGATTGATTGATTATTCATCGACGCTTTCACGTGTGTACTTGCAATCACTCGTTCTGCAGACACCCACGGAGAACAGTGGTCAAGAGCAATGCCAAGTGTTTTCAACGACGTGGATGGAGCTAGAGCGTGTAACGCTACGCAAAATAAGTCCGAGAAGGACAGATACCATATGATCTCCCTCTTTGCGGAACTTAAGGAACAAACAAATGGAAAGACAAAGGGGTGGGGGAAAGAGAGAAGAGAAACAAACCGAGAAACAGACTCTTGAGTCTACAGAACACACCGATGGTCCCGGAGGGGAGGGGCTGGGGTAGGGGTGAAGGAGGGCACGTGCCGCCATGGGCGTGGGGTGATGCACGGACGTGATGAAACGCTACGTTGTACACCTGACACGAATACAGCACCGGGCGCTGACCATGCTGGGGTTTTGAGAAAAGAATAGCGGCGAGTAAGAAGCCTTTAGGAGTGAGAGATACCTGCGTGGTCAGAAAGAAGAGAAAGGTGGCTTGAGACGGTGTTGTAGGCAGACAGCGAGCACAGTTTGTAGAACGTGGGAAGCCGTCCTGCGACGGGTCTGTTATTCTAAGTTCAGTGGGAAGCCTCAAGAGTATTTCAAGCCAGGGAATAATGAATTTTATTTGGTTTATAAAATTTGCCATGGCCGTTGTTTGGAAAATAGGCTTAGAAGGGACACTTTGTGGAAGGCAGTTTCTCGTACCTTCACAGAGGACACAGGGCGAGCTTGTGCTGGAAGTAGCTAGGACTTAGCGTTCACCTTTACCCAAACCCTACCCGCCTGCTTCTGTCCCTGCTCCCGCACCGAAGCCCGGAGCTTTGGACTTGCAGTGAAGCGGTCGGTACTGCTGTGACAGCGACCGTGAGAGCGGCCGCCTGCTGTCCGGGGAGGAGCGGAGGCCCGGCTAGCGCGGTGGCCCCGCTGGTGCAGATGAATGGAGAGGAATAAATTCTGCTTCCCGCAGTGCAGCGCACATCAGCTCACTTGCTAGCATCGTGCAGTGTTTCATTCCGTTTGCAAACTGTTGTACTGCTTTTACTGATTATATAGAAAACTTCAGAAATAAGGAGGTAATTTGTAAAATTTGATATTTTAATATAAGTATACATGGAATCTATAATTCTAAGTCCTAGCAATTTTAATTTTCAGTCTACTTATAGTAGATAATTAAATGATGCTCTTTAAAAGCATAATGTGTAAAAGCATAAAAGTATATAAAGTTATATACGTTAATAATAAACTAAGGGGTTATATGCATTATTTATATATGTTAATTATAAACTAAGGGGTTTTTAGTTTATTATATTTAGTTATGTCCTTTCTTTTTTTTTTTTTTTTAATTAAAAGTACCAAGACACGAATATGCAGGGAGTTGTGTATGAACTCAACAGCTACATAGAACAGCGGTTGGATACGGGAGGAGACAACCAGCTACTCCTCTATGAATTGAGTAGCATCATTAAAATAGGTAAGAAATGTTTTGTATTCCTCCTGGTAGAAAATCTGAACCGAAGTTTCTTTTATTCCATTGCAGAAAATGGAAAAAGTAATGTACTTACTACAAGGCAAATGCAAGTCATTTATTTACTTGTTTTTGGGCTAAATTTGAAATGAAAATATTTTATTGTGAAACTATCAGAATGAGTCAAACCTAAAAGTTCCTAAGTTATCTAATCCCAAAAAAGTATCTGTCAGATATATAAATGGAATGTACTGTGTTCTCTAAATAAAACCTGGTTTTCTTTGGAAAGTATAATTTTATTGAATGAAATCACATCTTTATGAAGGAAATCGTTAATTTTTAAGGAACTAAAGCCATTTTAAATGTATTTGGGGAGATGACAGACTTATATACTATTATCACCATTTTACTGATGAGGAAGCTGTGTCAAAGACAGATGGGCCGAATATTTTACCCAAGGCCACAGTGAGTACAGAAGTGTGAAGCGGGAGTCTACGTTCAGGCAGTCCTCTGGTCATAGTATCTTCTCTGCTGGGATAATTGCCTTCAGATGGCCCCGAAGCAGTGTTAGGAACGTGTCTCGTCAGTGATGACGTGTGGATGTGCGTATATACCATCCTTTTGGGTGGATGCTATTATCGATCCTTCATTATTATGAATATCTCATCCGGTATTTTTTGTACTTTAAAAATTAAATACAGTTCTTAAAAATATTTCCAATAGTTGTGATATTTAAAGTTTCACAGAGACACTGTTACATAGAACATCGGCTGCTGTGTGCATATGAAGCTGTCACGTCTTAAAATCTCCAACAGCTGATGAATAATGAACGAAAATGCTCTAATTATGGGATTGAGTAAAGCCATGAGTTAACTTGCTCAGGTGACTGCATGACCATTGCTTGTGTTAACATAAGCCCTTTCACAAAGACTCCTATCTGAGGTCTCGCCTTAGAGAGTTCATATGTGCTCTGTTCTTCCATTGAGATTAGTTTCTTCCCTTTTTATTACTTTGGCAGCCACAAAAGCTGATGGATTTGCACTGTATTTCCTTGGAGAGTGCAATAATGTAAGTATCTAAATTTAGATTTTGGTGCTCTAGATAAGAAAATGTCATAAGTTTTTTTAAACAGATACACTGTGTTATAAACAACAGAGGCATGGGAATTGGGTACCTCAAACTTATTTTTTATTCCCTTTCTATGTACAGTTACTGCCAGCTGAAAAGTTTACCAGCATGAAATCTTTGGGCATAAAATCTTATACTTTATTTACTGCTTCTATTTTGGTTTATGGTACCCTATCTTAGGAATGGCATTTCCAGCGTTACTGTTTGGTACAGAAGCTGTTTCAGCCCTGTGGGCTATGCCCTTGCAACACACAGTCTGCAGTAGAGGAAAATGAGAACAAAAGTTCAGTGTTTTTCATGTGATTTCCTAGATTTCTTTAAGGAAACTCCAGCAGTGCTGGGACGGAGTTACTAAGTGGGGGTCCCCAAACTATGGTGGCTGTAGCTCAGACTGTCCATGGCACGGGGCTTTTCAGGTCCTCCAGTCTTCTGTGCAACAGGCTGTGTGCTGTGTTTCTGGTTTAACTTCCTCAAAGCACAGGCCACCATCAAATGCAGTGTGTAGAGAGCACTTTAAAAAGTACTTCAAGATGTTCAGCTACTGGCATTTGATTTTTGTTTTGATATTAAAACCATATACGTAACATTTTAGAATGACATTCTGTACCAATAAGAATTATGTTCATAGTCAAAATATATAGAAATCATTTATAAATATATTTGGAAAGTTTTTGCTATGCATTATGTGTTAGTCCTTGTTACTTGAGATTTGGAATGTATTTTGCAATGTAATACTTGTATTCATGAGTAATCAAAATGTGTGCTATTTATATTCTATAAAATGTTAATAGGAAGAGAGATGCAAGTGTTCCAAGATGTTTGATAGTACTCTTGAATAATACAGCAGCGAAAAGGACGAGCAGTAGTTGCACAAAAATATTTCTTGGCTGATTTACTGAACCCATAATTGAAGGTCTTTGTTTCTGCAGCCCTTTTTTCCCTCCGCATAGTAAAAATTTATGTTCCAGGATTAAAGGCTCCTTAGGACCAGGACCTTTCCTTACTCATCTTCACATTCACCAGCATCTCTCCTAGTGTCTTCCATGTACAGAACAAGAGTATTCATTAAATTGAATTATTCAGGTATCACTACTGCTTCTAAAGACTTTAAATGATATTTCAGGCTAATGGCTAAGCTACTAAAATAACAAATTGATCTCATTCTTTCCCGTTCATTCTAAAACTTTATTTCTGAAATTTTGCCGTTTAGAAAACTACTATGTAGTTTGCAATTGTGTTTAAACTGTACCGGTGTGTATGTTAGCTCGGGGTGGTCATGGGCGTGCACATCTCCTTTTGATGCCCCTGGGATCTGCAGATAACTCACAGGGCTTGGCCTCGGTAGCCATACCACGTGGCCCTTTCCCTTCAATCACAGCTATTCGTGACCCAAACTCGCACCAACCCAGTTCTCTGCTGAAGCCTGGATCCTGGACTCAGCATTTCTAGCTGTTTACATGAAAAGAAGTGAGTGAACCCTGGAACTGAGACGGCCGCATGGGATGACCCTCTTCTGCTCTGTGTGAAAGAGAGTGGGGGGAAGCGGTCTGCGGAGGTCAGGAAGGGCAGGCAGCAAGAGCCCAGGGGTCTGCCGGGTGTGTGAGCCTCAGGAAGTGCTTGGCCTTTAGAGCCTGGATTTAGATTACCAAATCCCATATTCTTAGTCATTTCGCTGTCTTGCTTTTTGGTTTTTGTGTTCTCTTTTTTTCATTTTTTTGTTTTTTGTCTTTTTGGGTTTTTTTGAGGGGGGTGCTTTATGTTTACAAGCTCGTTTATACGTTGACCTTCGTGAAGTAGGTTCCTGGAATATGTGATTTAGAAAAAGCTTTTGTGTCCACAGTAAACTGTATTCTACGTATATCAGTTGTAATTCTTTCACTTTCATAACTCGAGGGGAGAGGACGCTGCATCCCTGCCCAGCGCCCGCCGGCTCCGTGTTCCATGCACTGCTGGCCTCGGTTGATCTCGCTCTGCCTGGCTCTCTCCGGGGTCACTGCTTCCTTGGCCCTGGCTTGCTCAACAGCATGGCCCCAGGAACAGCAGAGTGCCGCCCGGACTCGCAGCCTCTTTCTGAACGTCCAAGTCTGTCTCCCTCCCTGCGTGTGAACTTCATAAGCTTCTCCTTGAGAGACTTCAGCTGAGCCTGTAATTATGTGTTTATCTGTGATTCGTGAGATTGTCCGGCTTTCTCTCTAGAATGTCGTCTTCATGAAGGCAGAGACCTCATCTTCCTGGAGGGATTCTGTTAGGGGAGAATCACTGCATTGTGTTCACCACATTTTTCCGTGTATGTGTTCTACACCGGCAGCTATGCCTTAATATTTCCCTGCCTGGGATTTCTGTGGGTAGGAAGAAGCTATTGCCTGAAGTCTGAAGTTCGCTGAAGTGTTTTATCCGTCCTCCCTCCCTCCCTCCCCCTCTTCCTTCCTTCCTTCCTTTTCAAAAGTAGGCCCTACACCTAGTGTGGGGCCCAACGTGAGCCTTGAACTCATGACCCTGCGTTCAAGACCTGAGCTGATCAAGAGTCAGACATTTAACCGACTGAGCCACCCGGGAGCCCCGGAAGTGTTTCTTCAGCTGTATCTGCATAATTACCTCTTTCTTTGCTCTTCATTTTTCTCACATCTCAAGTCTTCCATTTGGAATCACGTTTCTTCTGTCCTGTAGAATTTCCCTTAATGAGAGTATGCTGATGGGGAACTCAGTTTTTGTCTACCTGAATATGTCTTTATGTCATCATTTTCTTGAAATAAATCTTTGCTGGATAGTTCAGACTGATAAAAATTATTTCTCTGTATATTGACTTGAACATAGTTACTTTTGGGTTCTTTCTTTATTTTTCCAGTCTTCAGTATAGTTCTTTTATTCCCTGGTTTTTTTTTTTTAAGGTTATCTTACATTTCTTGGGACATAACTACATTTAACATTGACGCTACACCTCTTTCATATATTTTATATTCTCTCTAAATTTACATTTCTTGGCTTTTGTTTCATCCATCTCTCACGGATGGTAGCTTATTTGCTCGTGTGTTTTAACTGTGAATCATAATCTTCCTTGGGCCTTTTTAAGTGGCCGTTCTTAGGGACTCTAAGTTCCTTTCCTGGACACAGCATGTGTATTTGTTTTCGCCAGTCACCTAAGGCACCACTAATCCAGGACTATTTAAATTATCTCATGAGATTTTTTTTCCGGCAGCAAAGTAGTACGGATTCAGTGGATTCAAGCCTTACACCACAGGGTACAGAGTTATGATTCCACAGAAGAGGATTTTATTTTCCCTCCAGCAGTAAATTCAAGATAATCTGGGGTCCTACTAATCTCCTCGTGGCTGTGAGTGTAGTTGCACTTCCAGCTAAAATGAGGCGTTGGCCCTTTGCAGGTCCGGACTCCCTGTAGGGGTTCTGCTTGCCGCGGAGGCCTCCTAAGGGGAGGTCAGTATGTCTAGGCTTTGCTGCTCTCAAGGGCCGTCCAGCTCAGGATTTGCTTGCCTCCAATGTTCCGCTATTGGCTTCTTTTCAGACTTCTGTGGATTCCATCCATTCTTCTCAGTCCAGCAATGCATTAAAAGGGTTGTAAAATGTGCTTTGCCCAGCCTTTAAATAATTTTAAAATTATATTTCTCAGGAGTATCATACTATCTAATCTGCCCTATTGCTTGAACAGATGCTGACATACTTCAAAATGTAAGCTAACGATGTGCAATGAAATATATTGTCTCTCTTTATATGAATATTATATATAAATACATATATATATAATACATATACATATATGTATTGGCCCACGTGAGCAGATACATGTGTATTTTCTTAATACAAGGTGGCATATTATAGATATTTATAAATATTTTTCAAAAATTGCCTCAGGACTTTGAATCATAATTATAAAGCCTCAAACAATTCACGCTTATAACAGAATGTATATGATTTTGTGAAAAAAAAAAAAATGTAACCCAGTTGGACTGAGATAAAATTTTTAGTCTATATCAAAAATATCAAGGATTAAGATACAGATGGGAGGAATTATAAAATTCTTCTACAAGGATTAATTTCTTTTTTCATAAATAAGAATCGGCAAAAACAATTTCCAAATTGATGCATTAAGAAATAGAGTTTAAATAATATTTTAATATATCAAAAGTTCCACTGGTAGAATTAAAAACTCACATCAATAGTACCAGAGAGAAAAACATTTAAAGAAAACATGGGGGGCACCTGGCTGGCTCAGTGGGTTAAAGCCTCTGCATTCAGCTCAGGTCATGATCCCAGGGTCCTGGGATCGAGCCCCACATCGGGCTCTCTGCTCAGCAGGGATCCTGCTTCCTCCCTCTCTCTCTGCCTGCCTCTCTGCCTACTTGTGGTCTCTGTCTGTCAAATAAATAAATAAAATCTTAAAAAAAAAAAAGAAAACATGAAAAGTTAAGGAAAAGATAGAAAACAAACTAGGTAGTATTAAAACACTAAAAATAAAACACAAAATAGATCGTGGTACTCCTTACAAAAATATGTCACAACGAAATTGTAAGTAGAATGGGCCCAGCTATCAAAAGAAAAAAGTCTTAAATTGGATTTAAAAAACCCACAACTGTCTTCTATTTTATAGAGGCACATATAAACAAAGGACTCAGGAGTAGTTAAAAATAAAAAGGCAATTTTAGGTCCATTTGGGTGGCTCAGTGGGTTAAGCATCTGCTTTTGGCTCAGGTCATGATCCCGGGGTCCTGGGATTGAGCCCCGCATCGGGCTCTCTGCAGTGGGGAGTCTGCTTCTCCCTCTCTTTCTGCCCGTCCTCAACCTCTGCTTGTGTTCCCTCTCCCTCAAATAAATAAATAATTTTTAAAAAATAAAAATAAAATTTAAAAAGGTAATTTTAGATGGAGCAAACCTATTCCAGAAAAATGAAAACAAAAGGAGAGCAAGTGCCACAAGATCAATGATGAAGTTGAATTTGGGGAAGAGAAGCATTAAATTGGAACAAGAGGTCACTTGGAATTTGTGAAGTGTTTAGTCTGCATGAAGGCAGAGCTGTTACGAAGTTTATGCCATAAATATTTGATGCATCAAAATTTGTAAAGCAAAGCACACTCCCCCCCCAAAAAAAGAACAGAAGAGTATAATAGTAATTTTAGGATTGACAGATCAAAAATACAATTTAGAGAATGTTAGTAGTATCAATAAGTAGATTTATCCAAAAAGTATATCTACCTAATTTTACGACTTACCAACATGGATTTCCCTCTCTTCTTGGGTTAAACCCTACTTTGATGCATTTAGCCCCCATTTAAGAATTTCAGATCCCCCATAATGGCTAAAAAAATAGGGAATTAATATGAATAATGTATAATGTGACTCTTTATTGAGATATTGAGAGTATAATATTTACAAAAATGAATTGTAGTATTGCTAAAGTTCTGGACAAAGTTGTTCACTGAAGAAAATCCCCATTCTTGAAGTATTGAACATCTTATATACATTTTTGACACATTAATAAGAGACAAAATTAATGCATTAATTCAGCACATTCTTACTGGGTATGACTACATGATAGTGTTTACGTACTAGCGATGTGGTAGTAAATTAAAATCTCTGCCCTCTTGGAATTTGACAGTTTAATCCATCCACTCAAGAAAAGAAACAAGAGAATCTGAAAGCTCTACAGCTGTAGGGACACCTGGGTTGTGTGGTCAGGTAAGAGTCTGACTTTTGGCTCAGGTCGTGATCTCCGGGTCGTGAGATCGAGCCCTGTGTCTGCTTGAGGTTCTCTCTCGCCCTCTGCACCTCCACCTCCCTTTCCTCCTGCCCTCTCTCTCTCAGACGAGATCGGGCGCGTTCAGGGTGGTATGGCCGTAGACCCGCCCTCTCTCTCTCAAATAAGTAAATGAATCTTAAAAAAAAAAAAAAAAAAGACTATACAGATATAAGCTATTTGCTAATGTAATTACTATAGAAGAGAAAACACAATTATTTATGTTTAATAATTTAGAAGATACAACAATAGGTAGAATGAAGATAAGTTATGAGAGGATGCTTGCACTAATAAATATGAAATCTAGACAAAATGGACAGTTTTTTAAATATATGATGTGTATGTAATATATATAATATAAAATATATATTGTCCCATTGAAGGCGTTGAATGCAAATGATCATAGAAAACCTAATAGGACCAGTAAATGGAAGAAACTGAAAATAGTGTTAAAATAAAGCTTTTTATAAAAGCCACTAGGACATATATTTCAGACTGATTTTTAAGTACAGACCTGGTTCAGGCCGTTTGCTGCCCCTGGGAACAGTGACGAACCAGAAGAGTTTCCCTCATTAGACTTTGCCTGTGCTTTTCTTGTTCACACTGCGCCGGCACGTCCTTCAGGAGAGAGAATTCCTGTGCATTGTCTCAGAGCTTGGAAGAAGGACCACTTCCCAAAAAATGATTCTGGAATTGTCCCATGTGAGTTCCAGGTCACCATTTGTGAGTTGGACAAGATGTTTAAACTTTCTAAATCTTAGTTGAACTTCCATTGGTTAAATGTTAGGTCATGAATGTTTTTCATTCAGCAACCACTTAAAGTACCTGCTGTACACCAGACAGCTATGCTAAATTGCTGAGCATACGGAGATTATAAAAAACAGAACAAACCACTGTTCCTGTCCTCAAAGAACGTACAACCAGTAGAGGAAATGGAGGAGGCTGCAGCTCAGCGTCCAGGGTCTTGAGTACACACAGAGGGGAGGCCAAGGTGTTCTGGGATATACTGGATTTGATGGGGTGCTCGGGTGCTCCCCCTACAAGCAAGGCAGATGATTAGCTCTGTTGAAGCAGGGGTTGGCTGGGCAGATGATTGAAGACCTCTCACTTCGCAGGTAAGAAGGGGAAATAAAGGGCTTTCTCAGGCAGAAGCAGGAGTCTGTGAGAAATCCTGAGTTGGGAGAGGAAGTAGCGTATTTGTATGTCCTGGCCCTTAGCAGAGATGGACGTAATGATGCATAGAAGGTATTCTTGAAATATTTGTTGGGAAGAAAAATATATTTTCCATGATAAGATCTTGGTTAATTAAACTTTTGCTGTTTGTACAGATTTCATACCTGGTCTTTTACTCTGATACATAACATACTTTATAATAGTATCATTACGATTTTTCTCATGTTATCTGTAAGAGTTGTTTGTAAAAGCTGAAAACCTTTCAAACTCATAAATTTTTAGATAGCTTTTCATATATTGGTGTTAAAAACCAGTTTATAGCAAGTACTTTAAAGTAATTGCATGACTTTTTTCAACTGCACAATGAACTTCAGTAGGTTGACTTTTAAGGATCATGCAGAGTTAGTTCTCTCTTTAAAGTCCCCCGTGAGCCTGGGGCCAGCTGCTCCTGGCCATCTGCATGCATCTAAATTCATTTACTGTCCACTGCCATCTAGTGTCTTGTGAGAAAAATAACTCAATGGAAAACCTAAATAATAGACTTTTAAAGAATTTCTAAAACTTAACTGATTGCAAATTGAAACCTTAACATAAGAAATGAAGTTTCCTAATAAAGTGGTCTTTGAATTGTTTATGGGAAGGAAATCAGAATGAGGTCTACGACCTGACCTATCTATTTAATTGATGCCAATGAACCAGATTTTCCCATTTCATCAAAAAATCATGTTTTTTCAATAAATTCTGAGTCTTTTCTAGTGTTCATTTTCCACCAAATCTTTTTCTCCTAATTTGCTTTTTTTTGTAATTTGAATGTTTTCTTATGGCTTCATTGAGTCAACCCACTGGTTATGACTATTGTTACCAATCTTACCTACTTTCCATTACCTAACCTTAGAAATAAGTATTAAAAATTTGTGTTATTCCAGAAATATTGGCTAGTTCATAATGGGTTTCTTTGAAAAACTGAAGAAGCTAATTTGTTGCCTCCCACCCCATGGCCGGTCTCTTTGATGGTCCTCGGCGGTGAAGGACTAACAGTCAGTCAGCCCCTATGAGAACCCTCAGAGGAGAGAAGGACCAGTGGCAGGATGGGTCAAGTTGCATGCTCTGAATGCTGGTGATTTTTTTTCTCTGGAAAGAGTAGAGTTGGTTGAGGTTTGAAAGTTTGGAACTTTTCCTTGTTTTTAGTTGTTTTTATCTCTAGCCCCTAAAATATGTTTGTGCCAATAAAAGCTTTCATAGATGATACAGTGTGAGAGCAGGAATTAATTTTAGAGACTCAGTTCAACATTGCATTTTATACATAAATGATGTGCTGTAAGTACATGCATAGTAGTCTTAATACATTCTGAAATACTGTGTGGTGATGTTTGATAGAAAGCAGTTTCCATTCACCCTCCTATAAAATAGTGTGGTTTTTATCTTAATAATCTGAACATCCCAGGAAAAACCCTTGTATCAAAAATCATGTTTTTTTTTTAAATAAAGTTACTCTGGGACGCCTGGGTGGCTCAGTTGGTTAAGCAGCTGCCTTCGGCTCAGGTCATGATCCCAGCGTCCTGGGATCGAGTCCCACATCGGGGTCCTTGCTCGGCGGGGAGCCTGCTTCTCCCTCTGCCTCTGCCTGCCACTCTGTCTGCCCGTGCTCGCTCGCTCTCTCTCTCTCTGATAAATAAATAAGTAAAATCTTTTAAAAAATAAATAAATAAAATAAAGTTACTCTGATGAATCACTGAACTTTACCTCAGAAACTAATAATACACTATGTTAATTAATTGAATTTAAATAAATATAAAAAATAAAAATAAACTTACTGTTTCCTTTGTAAGTTTCCCTAGTATGTACTTACACCCATTATAGGTTAATTCAGTAATGCAGCCCCTTTGCCAATGAAAGATGCAAAGTATATCTTATCAAGTAAACTGTGATTACTTTGAGACATTAAGAACCGAAGCAAGACTTGCCTGGTCAGGTCACAGATGTGCGACAAGTGTAGAGTCATTCAGGCAGCGGTGGACAGATCGGCTGACCAGTACAGCACTGAGAATTCAGAAACACCCAAGCGTTCTCAGAGTTTGAGTATGTGTTGAAGGTAGATTTCCGGAGAGTAAATGAAGGTGGGCTTAATCTTCCCCGTCCCTTGAGTACATGCAAAATGCAGCCTCTAATTTAGAGGTTTGTTACTGATTTTTTTCCACTTGCAATAATAGCTGCCAACGAGTGCTTTCAACGGCAAGGGGCATGAAGAACAGAAAGCACATGCTGTCTCTGAACACGGAATTCAAGCCAGCGCTCGATCTTCCATCGGAAATGGATGTTATGCGGTGAACCTTTGCACGGGGAACTGTAGGGAGTAAAACGCAGAAACAAAAGAGCATGGGAAGGCACTAATGCAGAGGGAGAGGGTGAAACCAGGTCAGAAAGCGGTGTCAGTCCCGGGTCAGTCCTCATTTTCCCTTCCCACCTGGGTGTTTGGCCTTCATTTGATGATTTATTCAGTACTCTCAGCACTCGCCTCTGGCTCTCATTTGGAAACATTTCTATTTGATAAGTATGAACAAAAATCATAAGGTAATTGGTAAAACAAAGATAAAGTTTCCACAGTTAAGAATTATTTAATTTTTTGGTAAGTATTATCTACAAGTTTTTCAGATTCAATCAAGCAGTTGAAAGATTTCTAAACCTTTTATTGTCAGCAAGCTTCACACATAGAATAGCTTTCCATATACCCTTGGTGCAGTGTTTATCTGTTTCTCATGCCTCGTGTAGAAACCCTACATAGAGAGGACAAATAAATATTTTATAATATTACAGAAATGACCTTCTAATAATATAGGATTATATAAGCTATTCTTTCATTATTGACTTTTGAAGGTTAATTATAACTTGTAGATATTATTAAATCTAGCCCTAAAGGGCATATAGCAAAGTCATCCAAAAGAGATGTCTGTTGTAGATCTTCAAACAACAAACAAAGCCAAAGACTATTTAAAAAAAAAACAACACAAAAACCCAGGGAATCTGGGTGGTTCAGTCTGTTAAGCATCTGCCTTCAGCTCAGGTCATGATCTCGGAGTCCTGGGATCGAGCCCCCCATCGGGCTCTCCACTCAGCGGGGAATCTGATTCTCTCTCTCTCGCTGTGCTGCTCCCCTGCTTGTGCTCGCTCTCTCTGTCAAATAAATAAAATCCTTAAAAAAAAAAAAAATCCAAAGCTGCTGCTGTGAGCTTGCCCCAGAGTTTACCTTCTGTCACAGTCCCGGGAAGCTCTGTGGCAGGGAGGCAAACCCCTCAGTTGTGTTCATGCTCACTTCCTACATTCCGTCTTTGGTAAAGAAAGCATCCTTCTTGTGATTAACTTTCTCAGAGTTTGAGAAAATCATTATCATTTCTGATTTTTCTTCAGACTAAATATACCACATCCTTTATAGTGTTTTTCTTGCAGTCATTCCTTCTTCCTGTTCTGGAACAACTCTCCTGCTCTTCCCTCATTCTTAAGAGAGGGTGGCTCACTGACTTTTACTGTGGTGGGGACAGAAACTACATCTAATCGAAGTCTCGATTTCATCTGCACCACACGCATATTGGTGTGTAGTGGAACTACGGTAACTCTAGACCTGGTGACGTGAATTCTAGGCTCTTCAAAAATAAATACGGTGAAATTGTCATTTGCTGTCTTATATGTAGTTACATTTTAAAGATCTCTTTAAAGCAGAATAAACATTTTTAACTTAATCTCTTAAAAATAATCTTTAAAATGTATTTCCCATAGGCATTGATTGCACTTAATCACAAATGCTGTGTGGCTGTGTAAGCACAGTCCTAACTAACAGATACGTGTGTGAGCACAATATCTTGAACTTAGCTTCGAATCTAAGTGATGATGATTTATTTAAAGCAGCTGGGGGTGCACCCTATGCTCTGCTTCCCTCCCATCTCCCTCACTCCCAGCTGATTGAAGGACCTCCTTTCTAGGCTTTACTGTGATAGGAAGATTTTTTAGGAAGAAGGGGTACACTGATATTATAGAGCTTGAAAACCATGCATCTATTAAGTGTATAATTATATCCAACTCAGTGCTTTCAGCTAGAATTTGCTTAGTAATAGCAAGTATTAGTAAGAACACAGCTTAAGAGGATTATCTAATCTTACTGCCTCAGAGGTCTTCAGACTTTAACTTGCAGCAGTCCAATTTAAGATAAAAGTAAAGGGCTGGGAGAATTCACCTGAACTTTGATATTTTTCAAATTGAGTAGATAGTCATAATACAGTTATGCTAAAATATTGCCCCCAATCTCTAGGTGATTTGTTTTGATTAGCAATTCTTACTTAGTAGAAATTTATTTAAAATATTGGATTTAGTCAAAATAACATCATATTTTTAAAAAACACTTAGTCTTAAAATAGTTTCAGGATTTTACCTTCTCTACCAAATCGTTGGAAAGGGAAACATGTACCCAGCTTTGTCCAAAATATTTTGGATTTTTGCTATTACTAAGCAATAAATTTGCTTAGTAATAGCAAGTATTGGTAGGAACATGTATAGCTTAAGAGGATTATTGAATCCTAAAAAGATTTTTAATGAAAATGAAAAATATAACCAAATTAATTTGACTTGTAGTTCCTGATCCTGTCTCCAGATTTGTAAGTCCAGCCTCTAGGGGAGGTTGGGGGGTTGGGCCTGATGTCTGTTTCTCGACAGTACCTTGACCCCAAGGACAACTTTTATTTTTCCATTTTATTGTTTCCTCTATATCAGAATAGGAAGCTATTTTAAGAGGTTTTTTTTTCTGCCGAGGCATTCGTTGAAGTCCTATGTGTAGCCTGTATTTTGTGTCCTCTCGGGAATGTGAGAGAGAATTTCACCTCACATACCCGTTTGATCAAAGCACTTTTCCTCATTTTCTGTCTCTCTTCATTGGCTCACTGATTCCTCATGATAAGTAATATCTAGGAGTCATTCTGTAGTGCCGAGTACAGGGAGGTCTGTAAAACATGTTCTTTCTTCTCGCCAGAGTCTGTGTGTGTTCACTCCACCTGGAATCAAGGAAGGAAAACCCCGGCTCATTCCTGCTGGGCCCATTGCCCAGGGTACCACCACCTCTGCCTACGTGGCCAAGTCCAGAAAAACATTGCTAGTGGAGGACATCCTTGGGGTAAATGGCTTTTTACTCTGTGACACTTGTAACCTAAAGTATTTATTTTATAAAGATGACATATCATTTTGATGTTATGATTCAAGCCACTTTATAAAAGCATTAGAGTAAGATACAGGTCAATAAATGAATTTGTATGTAAACTAAAATTTGTCCTCAGAAAAATCATATCTTGGGGCGCCTGGGTAGCTCAGTGGGTTAAGCTTCCACCTTTGGCTCAGGTCATGATCTCGGGGTCCTGGGATCGAGTCCCACATCAGGATCTCTGCTCAGCGGGGAGCCTGCTCCCCTCTCTTTCTGCCTGCCTCCCTGCCTACTTGTGGTCTCTCTCTGTCAAATGAATGGATAAAGTCTTTAAAAAAAAATCATATCTTATATACTCACTGAGAGCTAAATTTGAATAGTTCTTATTTTAACACATACCAGTACATTTAATCATAAAATGTATGTTTATATTGATGTAAACTAAATGATCACTGTTCTGTGTTATATATCCTAGCAAGATGGCTCTGAATGCTGTGTGCCGTGCTACCCCAAGTGTTAGTGGTGTCCTACAACAACCACCCGTGACTCCGATCACTCTGTGCATTGGGCCATCTTGCTGATTGGGCTGTATTCAGCTGGGCTTGCTTATGCATCTGAACTGGCCGTCACTTAGCAGTTGGCTGGCTGCAGAGGGCCTCTGTTCTCTGTGTTTTTCAGTCCCCTACCTCCCCACCCCAGCCCTAAGGAAAGCTGGCCTGGAATGTTCTCATGATGGTGGAGAGGTACCAGAGAATAAGTGAAACATGCAAGTGAGTTTTCAAGCCTCTGCTTTCATCTAACTTACTTTGCATTTGCCAAAGGAAATCACATAAGCCCAGATCAGTATTGGAGGACACTGACAAAGGACACGGGTGTGGGGAATGTGACGGTCTTCCACACTGTATGTGAGCCTTGTGATGAGATGGGACTACTGAGCCTAGACTTCTAAATTGACAAGAATGCAAATGACTGTAGAGGTGCGATGACATTGCTCTGGGGAAGTGCTAAGTGGGAGTCACGAGAGCTGGGTTTTAATTCTGGTTTTGCCACTAATTATCTATACAGATAGAGATATGGATGAAGAAAGTTGCTAAAAGATGAGATGTTCATTATAAGATAGTTATGTGGGGCACTTGGGTGGCTCAGTCAGTTAAGCCTCTGACTCCTGGTCTTGGCTCAGGCCATGATCTCGGGGTCATGAGGTTGAGCTCCGCATCGGGCTCTCTGCTCAGCCTGGAGTCTGCTTGAGAGTCTCTCTCTCCCTCTCTCTCTGCCCCTGCCCCCTCTGTGTGTGCACTTTCTCTTTCTCTAAAATACATAAAATTTTTTAAAAAGAGAACTATCCGACAGGATAGAAATCTAACTACCACCACAGGGGCAGTCGTTTTACAAGGTATAAATACATCGAGTCAACAGTTTTATACTTTAAACTTAATAATGTCGTATGTCACTATATTTCAGTTTTTAAAAGTGTTAAAAGTAGATACTATACAAGTTGTCATTTGAAAATGTTCCATTGTATCTGCAGGCCTTCAGAAGATCTGTAAATTACAAATATGTATTTGTACTGTTCTGATTTAGGAAAAGCTTCCTAATGGGATAAAAATGGTGCTTTGGTATCAATGCATTCAATTTCCCTGTCTTCCTTTGATTTGCTAAACTAGAAAGTTAAAAGTCAAAGAACCAAGTGCATTTTTCACAAGTAATTGATAATTATTGGATGATTTGAATACTTCATGTGAGCCTTTGAGGTTCAGTCAGAATGACTATCATTCTGAATAACACACACTTCTGTGTTATTCTAACCTTCAAAATAGAAGAGAAATCATTTTTTATATATATATTTTTTCCTTCATATGATATTTATATACTGGTAAAGCCCCTGGAAGAGTTCCAGCACGTAGAAGGTGATGCTTAAATATGTGTTAGCCATCATAATTACGTTTATTGTCTCATGAAATTGATGCATATTCCAGGTTAGCTGGATTCTCCTGCCCAGGGTTGAAGAAGCAGTAAAGCAGCCTGTGGGCGTGGGCACCACGTTGCCGAGGATGAGCATTTCCTTAAATGTGGTGTATGGTGTCCGCCGTCATGTGGGTTTCCTTTGAAAAGGGCTGCCCATTTTTCATTACAAGTAATAGGCAATTTCTGGCAGAAATAAGCATCCTAACATAATGATTCCACCTCTTTTACTGAACGTATGTCTTGTTCTCCTTGGATTTCTCAGGATGAGCGATTTCCGAGAGGTACTGGGCTGGAGTCGGGGACTCGCATCCAGTCGGTGCTCTGTTTACCGATTGTCACTGCCATTGGCGATTTGATCGGCGTCCTGGAGCTGTATCGGCACTGGGGCAAAGAAGCCTTCTGTATGAGCCACCAGGAGGTGAGGCTCGCCTGTTGAGGAGCTCGCTAGTGTTGTTCAGCTAATAAACGAATGAATATTTAAAATCACCATGTGCTTAACAATGTTTTGATGTGGTTTTTTAAAAGATTTTATTTATTTGACAGAGAGATCACAAGTAGGCAGAGAGGCAGGCAGAGAGAGAGACAGAGAGAGAGAGAAGCAGGCTCCCTGCCGAGCCGGATACGGGGCTCGATCCCAGGACCCTGAGATCTTTACCCGAGCCGAAGGCAGAGGCTTTAACCCACTGAGCCACCCAGGCACCCCGTTTTGATGGTTTTTAAAAACCTTTATCTTTGTTTTGTAGTTACTTGGAGAGAAAACTGATTAAATTAGAAATATAGTAACTTATTTTAGTAAGAATCCATTCTAACAGTAAAAATAGAACTGTGCCATATTGTGAATCAAATAAAGTGGGAGGAGGACGTTGGAGTTGTCACATTCTGGTTGTCTGTGTTTTCCTAAAAATGTCCTCTTCTGAGAGGATATCCCGAGCTAAGATTCCAGCGTCACATTTGGAAACAGTGAGTTCCACGCACTGTTCCCTGAATCAGAATTTGCTCATTAGTCCTGAAACGAGATACTGCAGAGATCCGTCCCTCCCCGGCTACCGGTGCCCTGGTGCCCTGGTGCCCGTACTACTCCTGTCCTGCACCCTCCCTCCAGCCACACTGGGCCCTTGAGCAAGGCTGACTGGCTGCGTCCGCCCCCACAGTCTGCTTGGATTGTGCGTGTCCTCCTTGTCCCCTCCCCAGCCGCCTCCTTCAGGAGTGTCCTCACACGTCGCCGTGTCAGGGAGGAGGAAGCCTTCCCTGAACACCTCGTGTGTCTCCACGTTGTGCCTTTGTTTCTCTGGAGCCCCTTGTCACCAGCTAGGACCCTGTGCACTTCCCATATTCTTTTTCTTGTCTTTCTCTCTCCCTCAGCCCCCCATAAGCTGTTCTGGAAGGTGATGGGGGGTGGTTGTCTCTAGCACCTGGAGCACTGTCTGGTACCCGAGAGGCACCCGGTGAATGTTGGGGAAGCGAATGAATAGTAAAAGAAGCAGAATAGCTAGTAGTTGGAGAATTTGTTGGCAAAATTTTAGAAATATATCATCATTGTAAAGGGATGATGGTTGAGGCCATTTTAGTAGTATTTTTGTTAAACTGAAAAATAATTATTTTATGTGAAAATCATTGGATGGTAGCTCTCTTAAGCAATTCATCTTGCTTTTTATCCGAAGTTAAGAGGAGCGAGAACATTAAACTCAGTTATAGAGAGGCGGGAAATGTAAAAGAGAAATCCTGTACTTACTTGATTTCTGTGCTTGGCAAAATATTCAAATACTCAGTGGCCTCAGAAAATTCTTCATATACGTGTGTGCGAGAGCCCTTTGTTAGGATGTCTGCATGCGACTAATCAAATGTGTTTCATCCTCTTTCCTTAGGTTGCAACAGCCAATCTCGCCTGGGCTTCAGTAGCAATACACCAGGTGCAGGTGTGCCGTCGGGGTGTTTTTAGGGCCCCCCTTAAAGAGAGAAGAGTTGTGTAAAGTGCAGCCCCTGGGGGGATGGGGTGGGGGTTAATAAGTGACCCTCGTGTGTTTTTGGATATTAGGTATTTCGTTATTTCTAAAATGTTGTGTCTATTCACTTGTATTTACTTGTTCCCTGCCTTAAATATCTTGCAATTACTTTTATATATTTATATGTAATTATCAATCATTTATGCCGTAAATGGTATATGACCTATGATGGTTTTTGTTTTCCACTGAAAGCAAAGGAGTGGTCGCCCACTGGCCATAGCATTGATAGTACATTGTTATGACTCTATTTCCTAAATCGGAGCATCCTTTAAACTAAAGCATATGTGAAAAACATTCATGTCAAATTTAAAATACCTGGTTCTCTTGAAAATACGATGTAATTTAAAAGGTCACAAACCTTATCAAGTTTCCTGGCAACTAGACTTCAAGGGTCCGGGACACAGGAGCTTTGTGTCCTCCAGTTCTTTTCAGGGCTCTTCTGTTTTCCGCTTCAGCACACCCGGGCGTGCAGTGGGAGGAAATCGCGCGCATAGTTGCGGAGTGATGCGGGGTGATAGTATGAGGAGAAGGACCGTGCAGAGCCGACCGCGTGTGGTCTACGTGCAGTCTGTGCCCAAGTGTCGCTTCTGCACGGGGGAGTGGTTTAAAGAGCGTGGCGGGAGGCAGACCGTCCGGGTCTGGACGCTGGCCCCTCACTTAGGAACTCCGGAGCGGGCACGGCTCCAAGCTCCCGGGTGCCTCCATTAGGAGGGCAGGTCCCCTCCGATCTCTGCAGGGCAGTGACGGAATGAGACGGTGACTCCGAGCACAGAGAGCAGAGCTTAGCGCACGTCAGCGGACGTATGGCGTGTCACTAATAGCCTTACTGCTTCATAGGCAGGGCTTGTGTTATGGCCTTTGAAATAAAAGAAGGTAAATAGTATGCAGGAATTGCTATTTTAAATAAGCAGAAATCTCTTAGGATTAATAGCCATTATTTTCTATGGCAGGTATGCAGAGGCCTTGCTAAACAGACGGAACTGAATGACTTCCTACTTGATGTGTCAAAGTAAGTGTTCGTTTCCAGGGTTGCAGCAGGTGTTCTCGCTCCGGGGTTCAAGCTAAGTGAAGGCTTGGACGGGGACAGACCACTACTGGCCACTGCCACAGGAAGGGTCTGGTAGGAGAGGTTCACGTTTCGGACCATAAAGTTACGTGCTCATCCGTGTTCACTTTATGAGTGAAGGACTGCCGGGTGTGTATGTGATAATGTTAATTTGCAATTTGGTGTGTATTTTCTAAATAGACTCGCTGGAGAATGTTAAAGACACTAAGTATTTCTATTTTTGTACGAGAAAACCGAGAGCAGTAGGAGAGGAGGAAGTGTTCCAGTTTATTACTTTCCCAAAAGTCCTCTCTGGCATTATCTACAATGTCAGTAAAGTAAACTGTACTATCATTATTATTATTTTAATTTTCCCATGTATGGTAGCTCGGATATCATTTTAGAGAAAATGTTCCATTTCCCTGAAATCTGACCTAGAAAAACCTCCTTGGGCTGGCAGTGAAAGCACTTACAGATGTTTATTACGTTCGAGGTTCATAACTGGTTTTGCCTGCTACACAGAAGAGTGTCCACAGATGTGACCCATCTACTGAATTGGTGAAATCTGGAATAATGCCCCAGGATGTGGTCACTTCAAGGTCACGTCCTCTGGCAAGTTAATGAGGAAATGCGCACCTGTTCTTCCACCAGCAGCAGCCCTGACCGTATTCTCTCTCGTAGATCACTTTGGCAACACTTACAACTTACCATTCACGAGCGTTGTAATCCCATCCCTAATTAGCCTGGAGTTGCTGCTTTGTGTTAAATGTATTTCTTGAAATATGAGATGAGAGAAGCATGGGCGTGAGAAGGCTCTCATTTGACCCCGTACGCCAGCTATGTCCCTGAGAGAGAATTACACCGTGTCTCTGGAACACGTGATACTGTTACTTCAGAGCACAGAGAGGGGCAAGCTGTGCGCCTTCCTTTGCTGATGTATCTGACGGTCTTGCGAGTCCTCACGGGCCGGGCCGGCTGGATCCCTGTAAGCCTCCCCCTAGGGGACAGCCACTCGACGTTGCCGTCTTCCTTGCTGTGCTTCCCCGGTGCACAGATGAAGCATGTGCTAAGTCTTGCTGGCCCCAGGCTGAAGAGGAAGTGTTGTCTTCTCAACAAAAGGCATTGCTTATCGCTATTACGTTGTCTTAATTCCGAGTACCTTGCTAACTTCGCAGGAAACTCAAGGGAAGGCAGCACCTTGCCAGTCGATCCCAGGTTAACACAGTCCCTGAAATACATACTGATTCATCTGTTTATCGGGGTGACGTTTTGATGTAGGTGCCACGTATCTCCAAAAAATTTACTATTTATAATAATGAACATATCATTTGCTTGTGCAAAGTCAATGGGCTATTAACATTTCTTGTGTCCTGATGTTTCTTCTCAAATGAATTCCATTGCTTTCTCAGTACAGTTACACTAACATTTTAACATTCCAGTTTTTCAGTGATAATTTACATTTTAACTATATTAATGAGATTTAGAAAATTTAAATATTTTTATTTCAGATATTCATGAAAATATTAAATACAGTGAGCCCAATTTTATCCCTTCATAGTTTTAGTTAAATGCTACAGACTTTCTCTCAAAATAGGTACTTACCAGTAAAATAATTACTTAATTCATCCTCTGAAATTAGAGATCTTCATAGCAAAGTTAATGATAAAGTTTCACTCATCTCTCTAAAGTAATGTTATTGGTGGCTTCCACAGAAGGACAGAAGTCAACAAAAATCTTTACATTTTTTGCTTAAATATGCAAAAATGGGAAATGTATTCATTTTAATATGTTGTGTTATTTAGATTAATTACCAGTTTTATTTTCCTTTTTTCAGGACATATTTTGATAACATAGTCGCAATAGACTCTCTACTTGAACACATAATGGTAGGTTGCTTTTTATTTTGAAAATGATTCTATTAAACCCTTAGATTCATGTCCTAGCACGTGGTGGAATGTTTTCAGGTATTAGATGTATATGCTGTGTTAAGTATGATGAGAAGAGGGTGCTTAGTGAGCGGAGGGGTCGCTCTGATATATTTGTCACTTTTGATTAATTTTGGAGGCGTCTTGAATAATTTTTGGAAAAATATCTGAGTTTTTCATTATTCGGTGGTGAGCTATACTTTGAAAAGACATTTAGTTCCCTTTTGTACTCTGCGAAATACCTTTTGCATACCCACTACACTAGGAACTCCCAACTGACTCTTCTTGGTCTTAAGGTACATTCTGTTTAGTTTTAATCTTAATTACTCCTATCTGGCAGACTGATAGGCACTTGCAGCTGAAAGCCATTAAGAAGTAGACTTTTATCCATATTTTCTTGTGTTGCTGCTCAGTGCTCTGGCAAGACCCCATTAAAGAAGTGGCTTCTAGGCAGAGTGGCCTGTCTGTGCACACCACAGGTGGTCAGGCTTGCTTGGTACCCCTCTTGCCCTTTGCGTACTTTGATACGGGTTCTTATTCCTTCCCGTTTTCCTGGTCTTTTCTCAGAGGATTGCAACCCTTTGCAATAAGTTATAGGCTTACAGGCTTATCTCCGGGATTCATGGTGCACACTGATGTGTTTCTCTTTGATATCATGGCAAGTGAGTATAAAGTGTGATATGCTCTGTGTCTCGTGGAGACAGGAAGTTTATGAAGGGAATTAATAACATTAAGAGTTCTTTATTGCTCTCAGCCCGTTCCTTATATAATTAGTTATACTGATGGTTTTATTTGGATGAAAAAGCCTGCTTAATTGCATAGTAAAAAATAATTTTCTTGCTTATGACAAAATTTAAGAAGTTTGTAAAGAAGTGAAAAACATTGAAGTGTAAAAATATAAATATACGAATTGACATGGTTTGACAAGGAGTATAGGAAACACTTGTTAACTAGTATTATCTTCTTCTTAAATACAGTTTTATTGAGATATAATGTACATACCACACCATTCATCCATTTAAAGTGTTCAATTCAGTGACTTTTAGTATATTCAAAGATATGTGCAACCATCACCAGTCAGTTAGGAATATTTTCGTCACCCCAAAGTGACGCTCCATATCATTTTGGCCATCACCGACTTATGCCTCCATTCTCCTCCCTCCCTAAGCAACCACTGATCTACTTTCTTTTCCTGTGGATTTACCTAGTCTAGACATCTCACGTAAAAGAGATCAGGTAATGTGTGGCCTCTTGTGTCTGGCTTTTTGCACTCAGCACACTGTTTTCGAAGTCCACTCAGGCTGTAACAAGTACCAGGACTTCGTTCTTTTTTATGGCTGAGACATAGTGCGTTGCGTGGCTAGACTGACCACATTTTTATCCTTTCGCCGGCTGATAAACATTTGGATTGTTTCCCCATTTCGGCTCATGTGAAAAGTGCTACTTTGAACATCTGCATACATTTTTTTTTTTATTTGAATGCCTGTTTTCAGTTGTTTTGGGTGTATACTTGGGAGTGGGATTGCTGGGTCCTATGATAAGTGTGTGTTTCACTTTTTGAGGAACTGCCAGACTGTCTCTGAGCGGTTGCACCATATTACTTTCCCACTGGCTGTGCCCACGGGCTCCAGTTGTCCCGGATTCTCACTGGCGCTGGCTGCCATCCGGCTTTACGACCTAATGCCAGTATTATCTAAAGATAGAAAAAAGGAAAGCCTTTGAGCAAAATACCGATGCAAAAGTCAGAAATATATAATAACAACAAATCCAAGGGTAAAAATTACATCAAGCTAAACAGCATTCACCCCAGGAATGCAAGAGTGGTTGAACAGTAAGTAATAAAGTAATATAATTCCTTATTCTAATTAAGTAAAGGAAGAAAAATTACATCATTTTAATAATGATGCACACAAAAATTTTATAATGCTCAACACGCAGTAACTGCACACTCATAGCAAATTAGGAAGAGAAGGAAAAGTTAAACGGTGTCTGCTGGTGACCTACAACAAACATGCCCAAAAGTTAGGTAGGAGAAGCGTACACATTGAGGAACTTGTCCAAACGAGTCTTTGAGCTCCTCTCTGAGAGGTGCCAGCAAGTTGTAGCGACACCAAGGGAGAGCACGTCCCCACCCTGCTGTCCCAGATGGCTCCTGTGTAGTCTCTTGATGTGTGGCAGACCTGTGTCTGGTCCTCAGATTGAGGCTTCAAGACAAGTACATAGGCCTTTTTCACAGGAAAACTAGGGGTGTGTTTCAGTCTCCTGTCTGTGTAGTGCCCTGGGGGTGGGTAGTAGCCTGCCGAGAATGGTCTTTCCGGGTGTTACAATCCTATAGGACCCAGGAAGGCTAGCCAACCCACCACCTTCCTGGCCACCAGAGCCAGACGATCAAGGGGCATCCCCTGAGCAGACTCCATACACCCCACCAGCTTTAGCGAGGCTGAGGGAGAGCACTGGGCTGGGAGCATCCTCCAGCTTTCACACGGCCACAGGAGAGTGCGGGGCCGGAGCGTTGCCCACCGACACTGGCAAGGTCCAGGGGACGTGCAAAAATGACAGCCACCAGTGCTTTCATGTCCCAGAAGGCTCCTGCTCATCTGGCAGACACTGTAAAATTAGTGATGGTTCTCCTTCATCCGTTCTAGGAGCTTTTCACACTGCTGCTTTTGTGCGGGTCCCGAGGCAAGTTAAGTCTGCATGGGAGCCCTGTGGGTCTACTGGGTGCGAGCCCAGTGGGTGTTCAAAGCCAGGTGTTGTAGGGGCTTAGATATGGGTCTAGATATTGTAATGTGTTGATTTATTCCTAAGTTGGATTTGCTGAAAGTTCTTATTTATGAGTTTTCTTCTGTTTCCAAGGTAAATCGGTTTGTGATTTTCTTTTTTTTAAATGTCTTTGTCAATTTCCAGTATCAGTGTGTGGCAGATTTTCTAAAAGTAACTGAAAAAGTTGTGTTCTTTCTGAACATAGAACACTGTAAACTGGATGAAAATTTATTTGTTGAAGATTCTTACATAATTCATACTTGAAATCATTTGGGCCTGAGGCCTTTTATGGGGATCATTCTTTGACAATTACACAGTTGTCTTTATGATTCTGTTCTGTTCAGATTTTTCAACTCCTTCTTGATTCATTTCCTTTTTCTAGAAAAATTGTCCATTCCATTCAGGTCTTTATAAATATCAACATAAATTATGCCAAAGTATTAAGCAATTAACATGACCTAGGCACTAGGAATGCAAATTCCACTTCCATAATGTAATCTCTGAGAGTGTAGGATCATCATCATCATTTAGTGATTCGAGATCGCATGAGTTTGCAGAGTAGATGGGTGACTCTTCCGTTTGCCAACAATGCGCTCCCATTTCAGTCCTCCTAACTCTGTGTCATTCATCCGCCCTCGAACAGTTATTGAGGGCTCTTAAGTTATGGAGATCTTACATGTTCTAAACGAAGGGCTGGCAGATGCTTTTCTGTTAAGGACCAAATAGTAAAGTTTCATGCTTCCTGGGCTCTAGTCTGTTGCTATCCCTCAAGTCGGCCATTGTAGCAGCCTCAAACGATGCATAAAGGAAGGAACGTAGTTCCTTCCCAATAAAACTTTATTTATAAAAACAGACAGTGGACTAGATTTGGCAAATGGACTTAGTTGACCTCTGCTTTAGGCATTGTGCTGGGTTTTTGGAATACTGTGGGGAGAACACGCAGCAGTTCCTGCTGTCACAGAACTCTCAGGATAATGGAAAGAGAAGAACTGCTAGTTCTCGTACTGATAATACCCAGTACACGTAGCCCCCGGCATGGCCAGTATTCGTTGAATGAGTATCGTTTGTCGACACGAGTGCATACCATGGGGACGAACCGGGGTGCCTAACCTGTCTTGATTTCTTTTTATTAACTCTGTAAAGTAGTTTCACATGAGATTTTATATTTTCCTCTGGCCACAAGGTGGCCCGTGTCCTCTTGCATAGACTTTGTGATGGCTGTTTTCCTCTGAGAATCCACTCTTTTTCTCTGGGGAACAACTTCATGTCTAGAATGCAGAGGGCTGAGGTTCCCAGAACTCTCAGTCAAGGTGAATGTGCTCACCGCGCCGTAGCTGCGGGCTCCGCCCGAGGGGACAGTGGGGGTATTTGGGGCATTAAAGAAATGATTGTGGAAGGAAATCAATGAACAAGTGAATGACAAGATGAATATACCGGTTTCCGATTAGAAATGAAAAAGCAAGCTCGTTATAGGGGCACAGGCCGTGAAAACAGCTCATACGAGTTCAGATACCCAGTCTGCCCTCACCGGCGTGTGACAGTGGACAAGTCTAGCTACCTCTCTGCCTCGGCTGCCCTCACATGTAAAGTGGAAATAAACACATTCCCTGACAGTATTAGGGTTGCGGGGATTAAGTGAAGGAAGACACCTAAAGACCATGAGAGTGTCGACACACAGCAAACGCTTCATAATTGTTACACGCGGTTTAGTGCAGCAGGGAAATGCAACAGATGTGCATATGAACCTCATTAGAAGTGGTATTTCATATTATTTTTTACAATTTCTGTCTCACAAATGCCAGTCGAAGCGGACGCTGGCCTCAGAGCTGACAGAAGCCAGCATCAGGCAAAGCCCTAGAGGTTCCGGAAGGGAGGCGCCAGGGTGCAGCGGGGCTCCGAGGGAGTGAGGCCAGCAGCTGCTCTCCGGCCCACAGGAAAGTTCTGTAGTGTTTGCACACGCAGCCCCATGGCACGCGTGCAAGCAGCCATTCTTTCCTGCGTGCCGGTGTCACCGCGTGAACAGGGGACGGATATTGTGGACCCATGTTGATGGAGCTGGAGGGCTAATTTTCCGCAAAGTATAGATCAGCTGAGATTTATATGTATGTCTGATAAAGTTTGCCTTTACACTCCGAATTTCTCATTGGCTTACTCTTGTTTTATTGTTTGTCTTTAGATATATGCAAAAAATCTGGTGAATGCAGATCGTTGTGCACTTTTCCAGGTAGACCATAAGAACAAGGAGTTATATTCAGACCTTTTTGATATTGGAGAGGAAAAGGAAGGAAAACCCATCTTCAAGAAGACCAAAGAGATAAGGTACAGCTGGAAGTAGAGTGTCCGTACGCGGTCACTGCAGCTGTGCGTGTGTCCCGTTACCCACTCTTCTGTGCCTGCCCACAGGTGTGCTGTGACAGTACTTGTCATACTGTGATGTCATTCCCACCAGGACCCGCCTCCTGAAGGTAGTGCTTCTGGGAATGGCATTGCAGTGCCAGCGAAACCGCGCCTAGGAAGCTTTAGCGTCACTCCTGGAAATGCCGTCTTCCGGAGGCGGTCCTTTTGGAAATCATGTTGGAAAAACTTACTAGTGCTCCCAGGTAGGTAAAGGTTCATCCCACCTGGAGTCTGCAGGGTTTTCCTATGTCTCGGAACAGGGCATACTTAAAAACCACTGCCCCATCCTTCGCATACTACGGGGCCGTCTCCAAGTCCAGACCACAGTGGAAATTGACCCGGTGTCGTTAGTGACTGAAACACATTATTCTGTAACTGACCAGTTGGTTTAATCGGTCACCTAGCATACTTCTGTTGCATCTAGAAACTAAAGCCTTCTTTATTCTTTAAATGGCAGTTTCTGTCACTTAAATGAACAGAGTGACATTTAACTGGTAGAGGCTTGCTTGCTCGATCCTTATCACAATCTGAACATCTACAAGGAGCACTGTCACCAAACTTTTAAGAATCAAGCTTAACATTCAAAACTTGGCCTTTTTTTTTAGACATTTGCATCCCTTTTGCTTATGTACCTTGTTTAACTATTTTCCACATCATAATACAAAGTTGGTAGTGACAACATTGTAGTAAAACACTATTCCTTATTAATCATGAATTGCTGTTCATTGGCCTGTCACATACAAGAGCCACGCAGGTGTGCGAGAACAGGAGCGAGAACAGGTCCCAAGCCTGCCTCGGAGCTCTCCCCACTCTGGGGCCCTAGGGTGATGGGTCCGGTACTCCACACTCACGGAACTCCGAATTAGAGCCACTGTTTAGGTTTTTTATTTTTACTTGTTTTACTTTTGGTTTCTTTGTTTCTTAGACCTCAGTCAGTCAGTCTGGTCAAGTAACTTCTCTTGCGGAAGGTTCAGGTGTTCCTTGCCAGGGCCGATACCGATCTCATCTTGGAGACAATAACTTGAAGTTTGTGTTGACAAGCGTGGGCGAACCAGGGGGCTCTGCTGGGCTGCTGCTCTCGCAGTCGGCCAGTTGATGTCAGCCGTTGGTGCAAGGGCTGCCCCTTCCTGATCTGACCGGAGGTGGCAGACCGGGGAAACCAAGCATAAATCATGAAATGCATTCTGACACTCTTTGCTTACAGCGGTCTAATTTGTTCTGGGCCTTTTGTTCAAGCCACAGGAAAACCAGGACAAAGCAAGCTTGCTTTTTACACAGTGTTGGGCTCGCTTTTTGGCATTTTAAGAAAGTTAATTCTCTTTTGTGTCAACTGTCTTTTGTTTTTTGTTTTTTTTTTTCCCCTTCAGTTTGAGCTTTATTTCAATAATAGTTATTTACTATAATTTAGAAAATGTGATATTATGGAGATTATTTTTAAGCTACTGAAATCTATAGATTTTGTGGGCTATAGACCTCTTTCTTAGCTAATTTTGAAACGAGTGCATGTACTATGGTGATATTGTAATTGGAAAACTATTTACAAAATAAGTATTTATAAAAGAAAGTGCTGATATTAGATATCTAAACATAATTAAGTGTAATCAAATAATGCTTGTATTTTTATTGTTTTTAAATTTAACAAATTAGAGAAGCAAAGATTCTAGAAGTTTTAAATTGTGTTATTTTTATATAGTGCTTGTGTTACAAAAGCCTTAAGGTCCCAGTCCTGCATAGTATCTCAAATCAGACATAACCTCTAAGTTTGGTTATATGCATGGTAGAAAACACACTGGTGTAGACCTGTATTCTTGTTTTTATGGTGCCACTAACTTTTTAGGAATGTTGGCAGGTTACTGATCCCTTATGGGCTTCTGTTCACATAGTGAGAATTAATTAAGAAAATTATGTTGAGGGGGTCCGTCTGGCTTAGTCATTAGAGATGGGACTCTTGATCTCTGGGTCATGAGTTCAAGCCCCACGTTGGGCATGGATAAATTAATTAAGTAAGTAAGTAAGTAATTTAAAGAAAATTTATGTTGAAGCATCTTGTAAAGTATAAGGTGCTTTGCAAATATAAAAGATTATTACTGGTCGGTAGAGGAGAGTGTTAATTTCTCAATTTCAGTTTATGATTAAGTATAACTTAATATATTGTGGATTATACCTTTTTAAATAAGCTTCTGAAGTGATTACCGTGCAGTGTTTCTCTGCTTTACCTTTACATTTATATAAGGGGATTTTGAATATGTACATGTAAAATTAATGCAAGTATTTAAAACAAAACAGTGCTTTTTTCTTTAATATTTAGTGGTAGTGAAATGTTTCAAGTTATTTCACAACATCTGTATTTTAATTGGCATGTCCCTCTCTTTTATATCTGCAGATTTTCAATTGAGAAAGGAATTGCCGGTCAGGTAGCAAGAACAGGGGAAGTCCTGAACATTCCAGATGCCTACGCAGACCCACGCTTTAACAGGTAAGAATCGTTTACGCCCCGTCGGCCTCTCCGTCTTTCCGTCTGCTGCAGCCTCTGCCCACGCGCCAGTGCCGTTGGCGCCTTCCCCTGGGTGCCCTGTGATACTTCCTTTGAACCAACTCTGTCACCAGTACTCAGTGTTTCCCGAGTCTTATAAAATGACAGACTCTAAACCATTAATGAGATCCAGCTATAAGATACTAAAATGTCACAAAACCATTTAAACAGGAAGAGTTTAAGTTTGCAAGGCTGTCTTTGTTTTCATTATCGTGTCAGTCATTCTGTCCTGGGCATGTTCTCCCTCAGACCGCACCCTGCAGGGCAGTCACGGCCTGGAGAGGTGGAGGCAGAGGTGCCTCCTTGCGAATTCTGGCTCCGTCACTTCTTAGCTCTAGAGCGACCTGCAGTGAGTGAGTTAATCTCGCTGAGCTTCTGTCTCCTCATCTTTAAGATGGCACAGAAATGCCCGTTTTATAGGGTGCTCTCTGTTTCGTTTTGCTTTGTTGGTTTGGGTTTTGGTAGGATTAGAGAAAATACTCCTAAGAGATCTGGCAACTTCACCTGCTACAAAGTGGGATCTCCATAAATTGCTGCTTTTACTAGATATTGTTAAAATTGGATATTAGATGGCATATAAAGATTTTCTGTTTTGTTTTGAGTTTCTTTGGAGAACTAGGAACCAAATTATGTAATCTGATTTTTATAAATCTCAGAATTACAATTTTGTCTGAAGACTGAGCTGTGACTGGTAGGGAGTAACAGTTCAGATACTTTGACAGTAGTGTTCTGTTAATTCAAACATTTGGTTTACTTTAAAAGGCGATTAAATAGCATAAACAATAAGTATTTTCAGAAATTTGATCAGTGTCAAATATGTGCGACTTGTATGTAAACAGTTAAACACCCCCAGTTTTTTCCCAAAAAAAACAAACGTGTTATTTTAGGGTTTAAATACTGAAAATATTTATATATCCTTATTTAAAACTGTTATGTAAAAATTTTATGGGTCAATTTTTAAGAACGTGAGAAGGTAAGCAACAGATGGTGAGAAAATATTTGCAAAACGTGTATCTGACAAAATACTTGCATCCAGAGGATGTAAACAACTCTTTGAACATAATAAGATAACCTAATTTCATAAACAGGACCCAGAATTTTAACAGACATTTCACAGAAGAAGATGCATGAATAGCCATTAAGCACATGAGCAGGTGTTTGATGTGGGGGAAGCAGGAATATGACGTGAGACCTCACTGCACAACAGTTTGAATGGATACAGTTTGGAGAAAGTGGCCTTAGCCGGGTGCTGGGTGGCTCAGGGTCCTGGGATCAAGCCCCACATCAGTCTTCGCTCTGAGTGCTGCATGTGCTTGGGATTCTCTCTCTCTCTCTCTCTCTTCCTGCCAATCCCCTCCCCCCCCAATAGATAAATAAACCTTAAACAATTTAAAAGTGGCATCAGCAGGTGTCGGCAAGATCGTGGAGACACGGGGGCTCACACACTCGGCTGACGGGAGTGTGAAATGGCACGGCCACGGTTTCCTGTAGAGTTAAGCGTACACTTACTGTGCTCAGTCGGCCTCACACACGGGTACCGAGAAAAACGACATCTGTCCACACAGAACTTTGTGTGCAGGTCTCCAAAACATCATTATTCACGGTTGCCAAAAAACTGGCTGTTAACAAAGCAATGCCCTCCACGAACTGGTGAGTCGGTAAATAGAATGTGGTCTGCCCGTGCCCCAGAGTAACCCTGTACAGGGGAGAGGGCTGAGCCACCGCCACCCGCCACCGGATCCATGCGTCTCAAGACAGTCCAAGGAGCACGGACGCCGGCGTCTGTCTCTCACTGCCCTCACATACAGGTTGTGTCTATGGAGCTGAGTCTTGTTTGCCAAAAATACTTTCTCTAAACCAGGAGTCAGCAAAATGTTCTGTTAAGGATCAGATAGTAAGTATTTGGGGCCATAACATCTCTTTTTTTTTTTTTAAGAATTTATTTATTTATTTGACAGACAGAGATCACAAGTAGGCAGAGAGGCAGGCAAAGGGGGCAGAGGGAAGCAGGCTCCCCGCCGAGCAGAGAGCCCGATGCGGGGCTCGATCCCAGGACCCTGGGATCATGCCCTGAGCCGAAGGCAGAGGCTTTAACCCACTGAGCCACCCAGGCGCCCCGGGGCCAAAACATCTCTTGTCACGAGTCCTCAGCTATCATAGGCTGGCAACAGTCTGTTCAAGGACGGCGGCCGTGTATTCCGTTCGGACCGTTCACAGAACAGAACAGTGTGTCGTGTGCTGACCCTGCTCTAAGTTCTCGAGGTGATTGCTCCCGTCTGCAAGTCGCAGCTCTCATAACATAGGACCAAGTTCGAAGGAACATGTGACTTTACCAAATTTATCATATCCATCCCCTGCATCCAATGTGTGTTTTCTTAACAATGCCGTGCGTACATGAAACTGAACAAGAGGCTGAAAGTCTCCGAGAGACTGTTCTGGAAAACTCTTGAAAACAAAAGAACAAATTGGTTAGAATATTTTTGAAGAGATTTTAACAAAACATTTTCAAATGTCACATAGTCCTTGAACTTAGAAGCTCAGCAGCCCCATTATGATTATTCGCAATAGAAGCGTGTAAACTGTGAAACCGCGTTGAGATTTACGGCAGAATGTGCAGCTTATTCTCTCCTGTGCTTGTGCGCTGCCGCGTGGCCTTGCCCGTGGCGCAGGGAAGTGGACTTGTACACGGGGTACACCACCCGGAATATCCTGTGCATGCCCATCGTGAGCCGAGGGAGTGTGATCGGCGTGGTGCAGATGGTGAACAAGATCAGCGGCAGTGCCTTCTCGAAAACAGACGAGAACAACTTCAAGATGTTCGCCGTCTTCTGTGCTTTAGCCTTACACTGTGCCAATGTGAGTAATGCTTCCTTAAAGGGCCTCTCAAATACTCAGTATCAGCTTTAAAACTGCTTAAATCAAGGAGGGGAAAGGATCAGGTTTTGTTGTGCTGTCTTGTTTGGTTTTCTCAGGATTTCCTTCATACGCGAGAAACGGTGATTCCTGGGTCTACATATTTTAGGAAATGTCTTAAAATGCTTGGGGAAAAAAAGTCCTATATTTTAGTATTTGTTTCAAGGTATGAATTTGTTAAAAAGAAAAATATGGTTAATATAAAAGTAAAGTGTTCGAGCAGAAGGTGTATGTTTCATGGTGTCTACTGAAGTGAGTAAGGAAAATGGGACCTAAACCCTTACTGTTTGTCGTATGTAGTCCGTTTGAGAGCCCTGTATGAAAGCGAGCGGCGACTCCTGCGGGAAGACCGCCCGGGTTGCGCTCTAGGTGTCCGTCTGTCCTGGTCCCGGCGTCCTACGTGAAGTTCCACTTGTCTTACAGGGTCTCACTTTAAAATGGTTGCGTGAAACATCAGTGCTCCATATACGCTAGTATCCTTCAGTGATATTACTGATGTTTTTTAAAAAGCCAGGGATAATTTTATTCCCCCCCCCCTTTTTTTTTTAAAGCTAAACCAACCTAAATGGGAGTTAACACCTTACTAATGTAGAAAAATGGCCTTTTTGGAAATAGAACCTCGAGTTCCACAGGAGTAGCCGCACAGCTGACGCAAGCAGCTGAGATGATTAGGAACAAAAATGGCAAAATGGGATGCGCTGGTGACTAGGGTTAACGGGTCACACTGGGCTGGCGCTCTTCCCGCTGCGTCACTGCAGACCTTCCCGCCCCCCCTGTCCCCTGGGGCTCTTTCCTGCTGCTTGGTTCCTCTGAAACACATTCACGCCGTTGTCAGATGCTTTCTGCTTCAGACATTCTCTGTACCTGTGTTTCCCCCCATAAATAAGAATGACAGCTTACGTAATTGTTTCGTTTGAAAGTTGCGCAGAATGTAATTTCAAATATATCCTGAATATTGATTTTCATCGATTTTTGAGTGTGTCCAGTGGAATCTATTGTAGCTGCTTGAGAGCCAGTATAGTCCGTGTAAGACTACAACAGCGGGCTCTTGTGATTGGAAATCACAGCGTCTCTGTTTCCTCTCTCTGAACGTGTATCTCTGTGACCCCACAAAAGTTTGATCTAATGTAATGTATTTTATTCTTAAAAGTGTCTTATTAATTAAGATAATCTAAAACATGAATAATGAGTATCAAAAATTAGTTTGCCTCATGGTAGTATATTTTATGTTATTATTAGGATACAGGTAGTCAAAGCAACCATGTTAGGAAATTTTGATGAGTAACAAATTATTGGATGTCTTATATCCTAATGAGATGTCTGCGGCTTAAAATAAAAAGCTAATATACCTGGGCATGCATTTTACCTACTTTAGAATGAAACTAAGTTTAGTTTAAGTTTTTACACCGTCTGCCTTGAAAGAACTTCATTTAGGCAGAAAGCAAAGTTGTAAAAATAATGCAAAGATTCCCTTAGAGCCTCCCCACGCTCCCTGATAGGGAAATGCTACCCTCGTTGGGCCGATGCTGCTGCTCTCGTCTCTCCCGGCCTCACCCACAGCCGCCGTTTCCTCCGAGCCACCTGGGAACAGGCTTTACACAAAAGCTCTCATAACCCCTGAGTCCTTTGGCTCGAGTTTTCTAGAGACAGGCCCGTCACCTTGCTCTCCGCTGCATAATTTAAGAGTCCAGAAGCTCACGCTGGCACTTAGTGCGTGAGGCTGCCCGAAGCGGCCCCGTAGACCGGGCGCTTAGAGAACAGAAATTGTTTTGCCGCAGTCCTGGCAGCTGAAGTCCAGGATGTCCGTGGGTTTGGTTTCTTCTGAGGCCTCTCCCCTTGGTCTGTAGATGGCCTTCCTCTGTCCCCCTGTGTCTTCATACGGTCCTCCCTGTGTGTGTGTCCGTGTCCTCACCCCCTCCTTGTAAGGACGCTTGTCATACTGATGCGGGCCCACCCTGCTGAACTCATTTTACCTTGATTGCTTCCTCCAAGGCCCTGCGTCCGAATATGTCACGATCTGAGGTACCGGGGCTTCAGGGTTTCAACATAAAATCTGGGGAAACATCACTCAGCCGAATGGCACCAGGAACCATTAGCTAAACGGTGAAGTTCTTTAGTGTCCTTTAATCTGGAACCTTCCTTACTCCTTGCCTTGCATGACCTGAGTATTTTTGAAGTGTATAGGCCAGTTATTTTATAGAATGCTTCTTAATTTGGATTCGTCTGGTACTTCCTCATGATTTAGTAGGTTGTAATGTTGACAGGAATATGGCGGAATGATGTGCTCCCGTCGGGTCCCGTTAGCAGGCACACATTCTTTCACTGGTGATGTTGGCTTCGTCGCGTGGTTAAGGAGTGTCTGCCAGGTTTCTCCTCTGAAATGCTTTCCCTCCTTTTCTCATTATTTGGAAGAGAGTTTTCCATAATCCTCTGCCATCATTCTCTTCTCTCTTCCCTGGACATATATCCTGTCTCACCCCGTACAACTCCTTCTGGCTGTCTCCTTTCCATCGTTGGAACTTTGTCCTTTGACACTGAGGAATTGGATTCCCACTATTCAGCAACAATGTTATTCCTACTTATTGAGGAATTTTTGAGGAAGCCCTAAGAATTGCCTTCATTGATGAGTAAATAGCAGAAAGAATTTTACTATAGCAATTTCACTCAATTTAAACTCCCCCTGAGCTAACATGCCAAGAAGTACCGCTAACTCCATCATCAAAGGTTATTTCAAATGATCGATCAGCTGAAGATTTATTTAGATTCACCACCATCGATATTTTATGAAAACTTCAGAATCTGCTATTAGACCTCATTAATACCATATTTCATATTTTCCTATGTTTCAAGAGGTTTTGTATTTAAGCAATTTGGAGAAGGGGCTATTTTAAAAAGGGAGGGGGACAAAAGTCATTTTTGAGGTCAGAGTATGTGTGAAAGTTAAGGAGGTAGAAGTCGGTTCTTTTAAAATCTGTCTAGGTTCCCATGTGTCTCTTGAGCCATGCGTCACTGTCCGTGAACTTGAGTTAACTGGGCCGTGTCATTAGAGGAGCTGGCTCCGAGGGTCCAGAGCTCTTCTAACCGGCTGGGTGTTGCATCACAAAACCTGGATGCAAACATGATTAAGTGTTTAGACCAAACTAAACCCAAATTTAAACAAGAAAAATAACACCCCGGGGAAGTCATGAATAAGTTAAGAGGAATTCTGTCTTTGCATTTGTAGCCTGGTGCAGGCTCAGGCGGGGGGTTGCACGCCAGCTGGCCCACACAGTGCA
>PISX010013538.1:0-56326 GCA_004024625.1 Mellivora capensis | reverse complement strand
TCAACAAAACCAAAAGACAACTGACAGAATGGGAGAAGATATTTGCAAACGACATATCAGATAAAGGGCTAGTGTCCAAAATCTATAAAGAACTTATCAAACTCAACACCCAAAGAACAAATAATCCAATCAAGAAATGGGCAGAGGACATGAACAGACATTTCTGCAAAGAAGACATCCAGATGGCCAACAGACACACTATAACCATATTTTTAAAAAGTAATATGTATTTAGAACTACTATTTCTAAATCTGCCATTTTTTTCTCTTCTCAATTTATTTACCCTGTTCCCTCTACTGTCTCATGCTTCTAGAACAAAGGTCTTTGCTCCTCCATCATTCCTTGATCTCATTTATGGCAGAATTAATTATGTTACAAGTATTTATTTGTTGTAAATTTGTACATATTTGTACAATACATATATGTACTATATTTGTGCATATTTGTACAATACAAATATGTACTATATTTGTAGTAAATATACTGTAGAAATAATACAGTATATTCCATCTTATTCATATGATCTCATATTACTTACAATGGTTACATTTCTTCATCTTTATTACTGCTAGTTGGGTGTAATGCTTTGAGGGCATGAATTTGTCTTATCCATATTTTATCTGTACTTAGCACAATGTCTGATGCTACTCAGTAAATATGTATCACACACATTTATGCATTAATGAACAACTGAAACAACCCCAAATTCTTTAAATAGCAGAATAGATAAATTGTTGTAATTTCATGTGAAGAAATGCTATTCAGCAATGAAAATAATCATACAAATATAATTTTGAGCAAAAATTCTATACACAAAAAAGAATATAATATATAATTCCATTTCTGTCATTGGGGAGGAAAAAATTTTCTCTACTCTCTTATGTTCAGTTTCTGGGGGCCTGGGAATTAAACTGATGAAAGACAGAACAACAGAAGGAAGGATTATTCATATGCATACAAGATCCAATAAAAGAAGTAGCTTATTGGATAAATAGAGTTTTTATACCTAACTTATTAGGGAAAAGGGAGAGAGGAGACAAATCTATGTGAAGAACAAATAAGTTACTTTAGGAAAGACACATGGGTTTTAGGAGAACTAATGGGAGATAAAATTTGTGATAATGTTGATTTATACAGGTACAAGAGCCTTTTGGTCTTCATGGCTGTGTTAACTTCCCAGGAGAGGGGATTTATGTTAATGTTAACGTCCTTTCTCAGAAGTTGCTGCTTTTACTCAGATAAGAGAAACACCAAGATGGCTTCTTTCTGCGTCTGTTAGATATGAAATGTCTTAGCTTAAAATAATATTCACACTAACTCTGAGGTTCAAAGTGAGTCCCCACAATATCAAGTTTAAAACAATAACATGAACAAGAACAACAAAAACCAGGCAAATGTATAAAGTCAGCAGAGAGGATAGTGGTTACTTTTGTTGAAGAGAAGGAAATGATTGGGAAAGAACATGACAGGACTTTTGCAGTATAAGTGGTGTTCTATTTCTTGCTCTGGATGGTGGTCACATAGATGTATTCAGGTTGTATAAATGCATTGAATGATATCTGCATGGTTGTGTGATTTAGTCTATATATTTTTACCAATAAAGTTTGCTAAGAAAGAATGAAAGACTGAATGAATGAAATTACTTTGATGTTTAATAGACAATGATCAATATATGGACGATTAAGTAGAGATCATAGAATGTATTTAGTAACAGTGTCACTATCTTTAAAATGAATCAAGGAAAGATTATGAGTAGGAAATTTCTGAAACTGTCTAATTGAAAGAAAGGAAATAATCACTTTTCTGATGGTCAGAACTATATGACTCAACTACTCAAGACTGCCACTTGGAGGACCTCAAGACTATTTCCCAAACTGATCTCACCATCTTTCCTTCCTGTTGGCTGGGCCTGTTGCATCACTTGCTTTCTAATTTGGTAAATGTCACCATAAACGATTCAGCTTCCCAATCCAGAATTCTGGGAGCTAAATTTAACTCATCTAAGCAATCAATATAGTCTGTTGATTATGCTTTGTGTAAATCTCTCAAGTATGTCCATCTCTCTCCATTTTTACTGACCTATTCAAGTCCAGGACATCACACCTTTTACCTGCATCAGTGGTGCAGCAACCATTTGGTTGTTTGGCTAGCTTTGCTCTTCTCTTCATTCTCTCCTATATTCTACAACATAGGCATAATGTTCATTCTAAATAGTTCCAAGGAAACAAGGGTGTTTTAAAGAATACAGAGGCGAGTTCTGTGAAACAAAGCAAATAGAGCTTCTAAAAATATTAGAAAGAGTACCAAATTTCATACATGCTACAAACTTAGGGCAACATTCTACCTAAATACATAAACAACCTATTTATCTTAGAATTAGCATTCAAGAGAAAAAAATTGTTTTCTTAGTAATGCATACTAACAAGAGAATTAAAATTTTAAAATAAAGGCACACATTTTCAGATGGAATAGTCCCATTTGGCTGCTTTGTATAACAAAGACTGAAAATTGCCAGATATTTTCAGTAAATTGAATGTGCTAAATTTGTACCTCAAGGACTTTGGTGAAAGTATATTTAAAGCATAGATATAATACATAATTGCTAAAAATTCTTATCCTGGTAATTGTTTAAATGTAAAATTTTAGATCACATTAAAACCTTTGAGAGTATATCTTTTTGTTGTTGTTGTTTTGGTAAGGATTTATTTATTTTTAAATTTTATTTTATTTTTTCAGTGTTCCAAGATTCATTGTTTATGAACTACACCCAGTGCTCCATGCAATATTTGCCCTCCTTATTACCCACCACCAGGCTCACCCATCTCCCCAGCCCCTCCCTTTCAAATCCTCAGTTTTTTTCTCAAAGTCCACAGTCTCTCATAATTCATCATCCCCTCCAATTGCTCCCAATTCACTTTTTCTTTTCTTCTCCTAATATCCTCCATGTTATTCCTTATGCTCCACAAGCAAGTGAAACCATATGATAATTGACTTTCTCTACTTGACTTATTTCACTCAGCATAATCTCTTCCAGTCCCATCCATGTTGATACAAAAGTTGATGCAAAAAGATACAAAAGAATTCACCCATTCTGGTGGAGGCATAATATTTCATTATATATATGGACCATAACTTCTTCATCCATTCGTCTGTTGAAGGGCATCTTGGTTCTTTCCACAGTTTGGCTATTGTGGCCATTGCTGCTATGAACATTGAGTTACAGATGGCCCTTCCTTTCACTACATCTGTATCTTTGGGGTAAATATCCAGTAGTGCAACTGCAGGGTAAAAACTCTTAGATGGTGCCTGGGCAAAAATGTTTGAAACCTATAGTTTTAGTAGATTAAGTGGAAGAAAGACACCTAACCTAATAGATGAAGTTTAACTGTGAAATTTATCAGAGTAACATGACAATTGTCATGAACTTTTAAGTGAGGAAGACATACATTTTCCATCATTATTTTTGTCAAGGAAGTAAGTATTTTATATTGCAAGTATGAGGTTTTATATGAGGTCTTATCTTTTTGGCATTTCAATGTATTATATAACAGTCAGACAAGAAAGTCCAATGATTATGACTATGGTGTTGAAAACTAAGAGTTTTAATTTGCTTTATAAGGAGATCCATGCTCATGGATGTGTCTGTTGTAACTTTCCCTCAATTCGAGCAAGTCAAATTCTCTCATAGTATAGGATTTCATCTGAGCAAGGAATAGAAAATCCACTTCTAAGAACATAATATATCTGTACTGATATAAAGGACACTTGCAGGTAGAATTGAAATATTCTGCTGTCCTGAAAAGTAAACAATGCAGTCAGAGTACAACTAAAACAATTAGTTAAATGTGACAGCATTTTGATATCTTAATCATGGCTTATTTTTAATGTAGTTAAATATCAACGTAAACTTTAATAGCATAACAGTGACAGTCATTTCCACTGTCTACAAATAACATGTGTTTAACTTAATTATCATTAATTATTTATTAAAATGTTTTTGAGAAATAATAAACATCTTTTAATTAAATATTTTCTTAAATCCGGTTATTCAAAAGTATACTATAAATATTTATGTATCATTTAATGGTTTAAAAATCATGCTAAAATATTAGTAGAGAAAATAGTATGTAACTTCTCATTTCTAATAAACCTAACTAAATATTTGTTATCACTAATTTTTGACCTAATCTAATTTCAGTTTTCAGATTACATTTTCTAAAGTTCAAATTGAAATATAAAATCTGAAACCAGCAAATAATTTATCCCTATGAAAATATGTGGAACATCTCTGTAATTATAAACCAAGGATTCTTTGTTATTTAGTAAATGATCAAAAACAGTAACAAATAGCAATTCCAAAATTTTTATAAAGGTAACTAATTTTCTATCATTCCCTAAAAGGTTTGGCAAGTGAGATTATTAAATCAAAAAACTTTAAAAGTGGTGTAGATGCCGAACAGAAAATGTGTTCAGTCCTGGCACAAAATATCTTACTAAGAATCATCAATAACAAGCTGTATCAAGAAGAGAATCTGCATCACTAAAACAGCAAAAACAAATAAACCAAAACTTAAAATAGAAGCCATCATTGCATGGATTCTTACAGGGTATTCCAGAATGAAAGGAATCAGTGAATTTGTTAGGTGGGGCAGCCACCAAGACAGATTGTAAATGACATCTCACCTGGTAAATGCAGCAGAGATTTTTCAGGAATGAAGGGAAGAAAATAAAATTACGGGTAGTAAAAAACAAACAACAACAACAACAAAAAACCCCTGAAAACTCCTCTTTTATGCCTCATAGAATTGACAAAGTTGTCACAAATTAAAAATAGATAATGTCCATGTACAAATGAGACGGTCAACCCAAGAATTTACTGATGACTCTCTGAAGATAAGTGTCTTCATGAGCATATGAGAAAAGCACAAAGCAATAAGAAAGATGACAGAAAGACACAGGGTCAGGAAAGAGTAAGTATAGTTGACCCTGGAACACAGGGGCTTGAACTGTGTGGGTCTACTTATACATGGATTTTTTTAAGATATTTTATTTATCTATTTGACAGACAGAGATCACAAGCAGGCAGAGAGGCAGCCAGAGAGAGGAAGGGAAGCAGGCTCTCTGCTTGGCAGAGAGCCTGATGCGGGGCTCGACCCCAGGACCCTGAGATCATGACCTGAGCTGAAGGCAGAGGCTTTAACCCACTGAGCCACCCAGGCACCCCTATACATGGATTTTTGAAATATATATACATTACAGTTCTCTAAATGTATTATCCCTTTCTCCCTAGGATTTTCTTCATAACACTTTCTTTTCACGAGCTTACTTTAAGAATACAGTGTATAATACATAGAACACACAAAATATGTGTTAATCAACTGTTTATGTTATCAATAAGGTTTTTGGTCAACAGTAGACTATTAATAATTAAGTTTTGTGGGGAGTCAAAAGTTATATGTAGATTATTAACTGTGTGGGAGGTTGGTGGCCCTAACCCCATGTTCAAGTGTCACCTATATATTTAAGATATCCATAAATTTTAAAATATTATATAGGTGGAGTAGAAATTCTTTAATTTAGAGGATAGTCAACCTGCTATGCCAAAACCCCAATTAATATTGTTTTAGGATTATTATACTCACTAGAATGAGTTGGTGTTAAGAATTTCTTCCCTACATTTTCTCATAGATCAGGAAATTGTTGCAGATGTGTCAATTTTGCTGTATGCTATGAGGTTAATTTATCTGAGGAAATTCAAGAAAATATACTGAGACATATTTTGGAGGTTGGATGACTCTCATTTCCTTTGGTCAAGATTATCAGCACAAGTCATACCGTTTCAATATGGAATTAATGATCTGAGCATCTTGTTCACTAGCACCTTAGGTTCCAGGATCTGACATAAATCAAAGCCAGTTTAAGAAGAAGGATTTACTAGTGGTAATGAGGAAAGTTTCCCAGTTAATTCAATTCAGTGGTACATTTCTTTCCTGTTATTTTGACAGCAATAATGCCTTGGGCTGTTATATGACAAATAAATCCGGTGGCTCAATATTGATGAGCTGGTACTGATAGAGCCATTATTTCTCTCCAATACATTGCTAGGAGCAAGCATCTCAGATCCTCTGGATGATTTTCTAAGTACCCATGGGACTCTTGAAAATTTTACTACAAGGTAGTGACACCAAGATGGCCTTAATGGTAATCACCTGAGGGAGAAGGAGGCAAGCCCTCAAGAGGGACTTCACACTGGTTTTCTGGGAGAATAGGGGAAGAAACAGATCTGTGTGCTATTGAGTTGGAAAACAAAGTTAAGACACAAAGTGATGCTAATTGCACATTTAAGTTTAAAGACCAAATTATACCTTCTTAAATGGTGAAAAAGAAGAAAAAGGGAAGAAGTCCTCAAAGATGACGTTAAAAGGACAAATGAGTCCCAATTTCATAAAGAGGAGTCTACAGAAACTTGAGTATGTATTTAGAAAAAAAAGGGGGGGGATAAAATGACACACACTTGTTACAACTTTGTCAAACTCTGGAGCATTTTTAAGTTTTGTTTGTTTTTACTTTTGTTTGTTTTATGAGGCAATTGCCATCAGTACACTTGAAATTTTACTTGAACATTTAAGAAAAATATGTAGTATACTAAGCACTAGGGTAAGGAAGGTGATATAAATATTTTTTCCTTCATTAATTTATTGAACAAAATTTATTATTTTGATACTTTATTATGTGTCAGATTCTGGAGATTCAGAAGTAAGCAAAGCAGATGAAGTTCCTGGTCTCATCAAACTTGCATTTTCATGAAGAAAACACAAAATAAAGGAACATATTGAACAAAAAGCATAGTTAAATTTTGCAGTAAATGATGGCAGAAACAAAGATACATGACAAGTCTGTGTGCTTGTTTTCAGGGCCAGCCTGGATAGGATAGGGATGATTGATTGGGAAGATAGTGTTGCATTACACAGCCTGATTTGGGAGATTAAAATCCCCAAAGCCAAAACTGGTAGTAGCAGCTACCAAGAAGGAAGAAAAACAGGATAATATCTTAGACTTGTTAATAATGAAGAAACTTGAAATGCTAGGAGCTTGAAAAGCCATTTAATGAAGGATTGGAAAGTTTCAGTGGTTTCATGCTGGAGAGCTGTATTGGTTGACAGTCATGACCAGAACTATGTCTGGGGAACTTAGGGGGCTAGGGCACTGAGATGTGGGTGCTATCAGAGAAATGTCTAGGAACCTAGAGTACCATGGTTAAATCATTTGATAGGATTGCCATTAAGTACATCTTGTGTTTGATTTATTCACACATCACTTCCACCCTGTACTATGAATGCTGATTATGGGTATGGACTTGGATGAAAGGAGGGGAAAATTCAGTGGTAAGATTAAGCAGTAGAAAATATTTAATTTCCTCTGTGAAAACCATTTTCATAATACATGATTTTTATTTTTCCTGTGTTTCATATTTGAAATAAAAGAAAATCTTAAAATGTGTTGATGAGGAGAAAATAAAGGTAGGGTGCAGAAGTTTCATGGAACAATATAAAAGGACAAAATGCATAAGACCAGTTGCTTTTACTTTTACTTATTCCTCTGCCAGAACAAACTGGGTAGAAGTAGACATGATTGTCCTCTGGATATGTTTTGACCTACTCTTAAGGTTTGGCTTTCTCCTCCTAGTATGGAATGATTTCCCTGTCCCTGACTTCCCCTTTTCTCATCAAATCTTGCTTTAGTGTTTCTCTGAAAAGTAAGACATCCCCCGCCCCACTTTTTTTTTAACCTACCCTATGCTTTTTATTTCCATACCACTTTGTACTCTAGAATTATCTATTCTACATGTATAGTCTTTCTGCCTTAAATGAGGTAATGAGATTTGTGAAGGTAAGATCCATATCTAACCAACATTGTGCCCCACTATTCTAGCAGAAGGCCTTTCACACCCTGTGGTTATTCAGTGTCTGACCAAAGCATCTCTAGGCAAGTGATCTTTTTTCTTTTCTTTTTTTTTTTTATTTTTTAATTGACCAAATTTACTAATTGACCGATGTCATATTATAAACACTTCCTATAATTATTCTTTTTTTGAAATAGTATCCCCACTAAAGAAAACAAAATCCACACTTCTGAATTCAAGTTGCAAAGTACAGGAGGCTTAGCATTTCAGACAATGAATTATCCAACATTTTTAATACATCACTAAGTCTTAATCCAAAGAATGCACAAGAGATGACTTCCTTTTGCTACATACCAGAAAGTTTCTTCTGTGCTCTTTCCTTTTTAGTTTAATTTTCCTTGAGGCATAGGAAAAAGAAATGTTTCTATTTTCCCTTTTGTTTAACTCTTAACAAATCCAGTGATTCAGAAGAAGGAAACTTGCCTGAACTCAATTTTTATCATCCTTAAATGAAGCATGGCAGAATCATCAAATAGCACATGTCCTCTCACTTGTTGCTTGGTTCATCCTGAAAAAGCACAGCCCTCTTCAGAAAAGGCAGACTTTAGAACAAAATACATCATTTATCACCTCTGAAGGAATTTTGAAGAGAGTGTACATTGACTTTCTTTATAATATTTCCATCTCATTTTTCATTATAAAAATATAGGAATAAATCTTCTGAGGTATCCACACAATAAGCTAGCCTCTTTTATGCTCTCTGGGAGACAAGGCAGTGGGAAAGTGTGAAGTTTCCCAAAATATTTAGAATCCTAGAGGTACAGACAGTAAGAACATTTTCCATGAGAAACATTTTCCAAACTAGTTCTTGAAAGATGCTCTTCAGAAAAGAAAGGAAAAGAAAATCATGGACAACAGTTTTGGGAAAACACTACTTAATATATCTGCTGTTTAGATTAATGATACATAGTCAGAAGTTAAATATGCTAAGTATGACAGGAAATAAATGTGTTCTATTTTTGTGACAGAATAATTTATCGAGGTTTTATCTCATTTTTACTCTTCTGCAATGTCTTGTTCTCTTTCAGGCAAGTAGCCAGATCTATTCTGATTTCTTATTTCTTGGTCCAAAGCAGAAGATTCTTCATGTGATTAATTTCTCTTCTCACTCTCTCTCTTTGTGAAAGTCTAATGTTATTAAAGAAAGGATGATAGTATCCTACAAGGGGAAAATAGAGGTTAGGTTTGTTTATTTTTTTAAGATTTTATTTATTTATTTGACAGAGATCACAAGTAGGCAGAGAGGAAGACAGAGAGAGATGGGGAAGCAGGCTCCCTGCTAAGCAGAGAGCCTGATGCAAGGCTTAATCCCAGGACCCTGAGATCATGACCTGAGCTGAAGGCAGAGGCTTTACCCCACTGAGCCACCCAGGTGCCCTGGAAAAGAGAGTTTTGAACAGAATGTGGGAGAATTTCCCAGACTGGGAAACAGTCCTCAAATCAGTGGTTCCTGGGAATAATAATAATGCATTCTCCCTCCATGACATCATTTTTGACATATTAAAAACTCAGAGAGTAAGGCTGCATGGTGAGAACCTAGGTTCCAGGGCTTTTAACATAAAAAAAAAAAGTCACGTAGCCCAAGAGTGACATGAAAACCATGGCATTGTAGCCTATCATAAGGGATCACATGACCTAGGACAACAAGGATGTAGGGGTTACCATGTCAGATTGAGCATGAGCAATGATCCCCCATCTCTTGCTGGAACCTTCTAAACCTCTTGTATTCTTCTACAACCTGGGGTGACAGATGAGCAGTTGAGAGACACTGGTAGTGGCTAATATTAAATCTCCTACCAAACTAACAGATGAGTAGCTCAGTAATTGATTTTAACTTGATTTTTAAAATAGGTAAATATATTATTTCTTATTCACTTTATTTATAAAATAAGATTCAGATCACTATTTTATCTAAATCTTCTTAAATAACAACAAAATTGCTGAACACATTTAAAGAATTCAAATACATGAGATGAAAAGAAGCTATAGAACTAGGATTTCATGAAACATATTTGGTGCATGAAACTCTGTAGCACCCCTTTGAAAGAATTTCCTCTGTTAGAAATGCATGTTGCCATAGTGAAACAGTCCTTTCTACTCCCACTCAAAGGGTAGATATACACATTCCAACCAGATAGCCAAAGGAGAGAGAAATAGCAGAGTGTCTCTCCTATGGCACCACTTACTTTGCAAATACGCTGATGTCTGAGAAAACTGGAGTCCCTGCTGCCAGCCTGATTATGTGCATCTTCATGGGCCCAGCAAAGGAGCCTCTTTGCTTTGATGTGCTCTTAAAGCAATGAAATTTTAGTAAGGAGCCTATGGCCAAGGCTTATATATTCCTAATTTGCAATGACCCACCCTATCTCTGGAGCTAGACTTCTGTATTCAAATCTTAGCTTTTCTACTTAATTGGTGTGAGCAACTAATTTCCATTTTTTTATCTATGAAATGGAGGTAATAAAAATACCTATGTCATAGGATTATTATGAGGGTTAACATAGTTATGTGAAATGCTTACAAAAGAAACTTGACACTTAAACGCTACATGCATTTTGGTTATCATGTCTGTTTAATTAGGAAGTACAAAATAAATTGCATCATTTCAAAGCCTTATGTTTTCTTTCTGTTTCTCTCGCTCTCACTCTCTTTTTTTATTTCAGACTGCTCTAGGGTAAAAATGAAAATGCCTGACAATCTCTTCTATTACAATTTTATAAACCAAACTAAATTTATATGTTTTTGTAATCAATATATTCAGTACTCTAGATAAAAGCAGAAAAATCAGAAGAGGTATTCAGTTATAAATGCAGATGCATAGATGGGTCTTTCTATGAGTAACATTTGAAATTAAATTAGTTGATATTAAATCAAAGTCTGGAAAGCTTCTGAAATACAGTGCAAGACTCTATCAGTGGAAATCACATTTCGAGTAAGGAATGAGAGACTCTGAAAGCTATTTACCACTTACAGTGCAATTGCGGTACATCACAAAGAAGTTTGGTCCAGGTGTTGCATTAATTGTGATACATGGGAAAGGCCACAGCTCACTGGCCATCAATTGTGAATTTTTATACATGAAGTGATTTAAGTCTATTATGCTGTGAGGTAAAAGAATGAATTCTCTAGACTGAGCTTACATTTGTTCTTTAACGACTGTATCCATTCGTAGCTTTTTGAATTTTTCCTTTCATAGTCTTTTTTTCCAAGCTGAATACCTAACACATGTCAAAAAAATAGGATAAACTATCCTGTTTATTATGTGTTCATTCAGTATTTATTATTCTTTCATAACCTAGTAATGAAATTAGAAACAACATATATACGGTCTGCATAAATACAGATAATCCACATGTTCATTCCTTTCAGTACAATCTGTTTTCCTCACTCCTTATTATTTATGTCTTTAAGCCTCTAAGTTCTGACAACACTCAGTACAATTCAGAGAAAGGTAATATTCTTTTTTTTAAATTGTGGTTTATCATTTTAGCGATTTTTTAAAAAATGTACAGTTCTGTGACATTAAGTATATTCACATTGTTGTGAAACTATCACCACTATCAATCTCCAGACCTTTCTCCTCTTCCCTAAAAAATTCTGTATCCATTAAACACTAACCCCACACCTCTCTCCACCACATCCCCATGCCCTGGGAAACCACCATTCTACACTCTCTGAATTTGGCTACTCTATGTACCTTAAATAAGTGGAATCATATAATATTTATCCTTTGGGGATTGTTTTATTTGACTTTGCTTAATATCCTCAGAGTTCATCCATTTCATAGTGTCAGAATTTCCTTCCTTTTGAAGGCCAAATAATTATATATATATATATATTTGGGTATATATCTACATCCTTTCAGTGGATACTTGGGTTGCTTCCACCTTCTGAGTGTTGAGAATAATTCTACTAGGATCCTAGATGTTCAATATCTATTTGAGTCTGTTTTTTCAATTTTGAATATGGAACCAGAAATAGAATTTCTGTATCGTATGGTAATTCTGTTTAAATTTTTGAGAAACTGCCATATTTTTATCCAGTGTCTGCACCATTTTACACCCTACCAGCAATGCACATGTGTTTGGTATTTCCACTTCCTCACCACAATTGTTGCCTTCTGCTGCTGCTGCTGATGTTGTCATTTATAATGGCCATCCTAATGAGTGTGAAGAGAGGTTAAAAGCAATATTCTTTTTTTTCTTTTAAGATTTACTTATTTTATTATTATTATTATTTTTAAAGATTTTATTTATTTATTTGACAGAGAGATAGAGAGCACAAGTAGGCAGAGCAGCAGGCAGAGGGAGAGGGAGAAGCAGGCTCCCTGCCGATCAGGGAGCTGAATGTGGGACTGGATCCCGGGATCATGACCTGAGAGCCGAAGGCAGCTGCTTAACTGACTGAGCCACCCAGGCGCCCCTAAGATTTACTTATTTTAGAGAGAAGAAAAAGCAGAGTGGGAGGGGCAGAGAGAGAGGGAGAGAAAATCTCAAGCAGACTCCCCACTGAATGTAAAGCCAGACATGGGGCTCAATCTCATGACCCTGAGACCATGACCTTAGCTGAAAAGGAAAGCTGGATGCTTAACGGACTATACCACCCCATGCCCCCCAAAGCATTCTTAATCATTAAGAATTTAGACTCTGGAGTTAGACTGCTTATTTGGACTCTAACCCTTATTTGTACCTTTTCCTTTCCTCATTTTTTCCATGTATTATGAGAAGAGTATCTACTTCTTAACATTACTGTATGAACAAATACGTTAACATTCATGAATTACTCAGAATGGTGCTTGGCACAGAATAAGTATATAAGTAATATTCAAATATTAGCTTTTATTATTATCCCATGTTTAAAATTTTTCTTTAAACTTTCTCTGTTTCTTTAGTACTCATCTGTTTACTACTGGTCTCAATTTTTGTTCTATACTAATTCTTGTCATTTTTCTCCATTTTAGAAATTTTTGAATCTCTTTTATAATGGATTATCATATAATCTCTTTCATAATTTTAGTTGTCTCAAACCATTCCTATTTTCCTTATAATGTCATTTCTCCTTATTTCTCCCCCCAAAATGCCCACACTAAAGCGTTTACATCTAGAGCAGACAACTGCTGCTTATTTTCTAACATTTCCTTCCATCGTTTTATTCTTATTTTCTTTAACATTACATAAAAATCATCTTCTTTATTTCCTTCCTTTATATTTTTCTACTCTCCTTACCAAGTTCTACTTCCTTTAAGGTTCTAGGTAACTACTGGCTCACAGAAACCAGCTGTATTGCTTCTGCATTTGTGAGGCCAACTCTGGGACATTTTGTGTGGACTGAGCCTGTCAGGGATATGCTCCTATCCCCTGCTGCTCCTCACACCACCCGTTCCCGAAAACTCCTTCCTAGCTTTTTATACTCAGCTTCCTAAAGGGTATCTCTAGCCTGGCCTGGGAAGTGCTCACTCTCAGGGATGTGACCCAGGGGTAATTTCCCCTCTTTTCCATGGCTACCATATCTGTCTCACAAAACCCCTCAGATGGCTTTCCTGGAGCTCAGAAGGCATCATCATTTACTCTTAGCAGATTAACAGTATCTCCCATAGTCATTTCTGAAAAGAAGAAAACCCCCTTGCTGGTACAAGTACTGCTTTCTCTTCTACTGCCTAACACATTAATGACCAAAAACATTAGTCTCTAAGGTCATCCCAAATGAAGAATAACTTGAGCAGATACACAAAATTCACAGGAATTTCACTCTTGAAGAAATCCTCCAAATGTTTTCTTTTCCCTCCCGGCAATTTTTTTCTCTCTGCCCTCAAATCCTCCTGCTCATCTAAAACAACTGCCTCAAAGCCTTGCCAAAGGGCCAATGTATCTGTTTCTGCTAGGATTGTTCCTGCCTTACATGTCTGCAAGACCCTGGCTTACCTGTGTGTGATGAGCTCACTTGTTCCTAAACCTCAGAAGAAACTGTTCTGAGAAACTGGAAACTCCCATGGCTCTGCTCTGAGGGCATTGTCTGTGTTCTATCATGCATCTTACCCACATATGTGCCTGTCTTGGTCCTATTATAAAAAACTGAGCTACTATTTTAGGATGCAAATGTCTCATTTAGTTTTTATACCCTACCTATACCTATATGAATTGAAAGAGAAAAAAACAAACAAACTGAAGAAACAGGAGATTTTGTGATAGCAAGACATATCGAACATTCTTCCTGCTATGCATATTGCTTCATTTGCCTTCAGGATGATTAAAAATCCAATTATTTATACAGGTATATCTTAGAGATATTGTGGATTTGGTTGCAAAGTACCACACTTAAGCAAATATTTCAATAAAGCAAGTCAAGTGAATTGTTTTGTTTCCCAATGCATATAAAAGTTATGTTGACACTATATTGTAGTCTACTAAGTGTGCAATAGCATTATGTATAAAATAGCAGTGTATATACCTTAATTTAAAAATACTGCTAAAACATGCTAATCATCATCTGATCTTTCAGCCAGTCCTAATCTTTTTGCTGGTGTAAGATCTTGCCTCAATGTTGATGACTGCTGACTGATTGGGGGAAGGGGGAGGGGTGGTTACTTAAGGTTCGAATGGTTGTGGCAATTTCTTAAAATAGGAAAGCACTGATATTTGTCTTACTGATTACCTCTTCCTTCCATGAATGGTTTTTCTGTAGTATGTGATGCTGTTGGATAACATTTTACCCACAGTAGAACTTCTTTCAAAGTTGGAGTCAATCCTCTTAAGCCCTGCTGCTGCTTTATCATCTAAGTTTGTATAGCATTTTAAATATTTTATTATCATTCCAACAGCATCTTTACCAGGTGTAGATTCTCTCAAGAAACTACTTTTTTGCTCACTCGTAAGAAGCAACTCATCATCCATTAGAGTTTTATCATGAGATTGCAGCAATTCAGTCCCAGCTTCAGGCTTCACTTCTGATTCTTTTTTTCTTGCTATTTCCACCACATTTGCAGTGACTTCTTCCACTGAAGTCTTGGAATTTCAATTTGTAAAAAGCACAGTACCTGTGAAACACAATAAAGCAAAGATCAATGAAAGAAGCTATGCCTGTATATTTAAATTGTGCCTATAGAGGATAACTGTGTTATGATAATAATTTCATAGTTGCAATGTACATGAGAACATTTTAATATATGCATAGCAAAAATAGAGGAGGTTCTACTTAATAGTTTGCTAGACTTGTTTGCAGTGCACAACAAAGGTGCAATATTCTTAATTTTGAGTAAACTCAAAGCATTTGAACCATGTTTTGTTTGTTTGATTTAGAGTCATCTGTAAATAATTCCAACATCTTAAACAATAAATAGTTTACTTTTTTCACACATGAAAGTAGGAAGTTCACAGCTGGAATAGGTATTCTGTGATTATTATGCACCTACACTCACCCTGTTTTAGAAATCTTTCATCTCAGTCATGTGGCTTTGACTTCATTGTCTAATATGATTTTTTCACATCTGTCAAGATGTCTGCATTCCATTCAGCAGAAAAAAAATGTAATGAGAGGTTATAACCATCTCTTTAAGGACATTTCCCAAGGTTGTACACACTATTTCCACTTCGGTTGTATTGTTCAGAACTTAGTTATATGACAACACTTATCTGTATAGGAAGAAGGTCTTTTGTCTAGCCCCACACCAGAGCTCTTCTTGCTGAAGGAGAAGAAGAAGAGGAAGAAAAGAGAAGAAGAAGGAGGAGAAGGTAGAGGAAGACAAGGAGGAAGAAGAAAAGCAGGACAAGAAGGAGAAAAAAGGAGATGGAGGGCAAAGGGAAGTGTAGAAGGTGGGAGGTAGAATACACTATGAGAGAGCCAGCTGTCTCTGTACACAGTGAATAAATAGAGATCATTTTGGTACCTACATACTCAGTATTTTTTAGGCTTTGGAAAATTTCAACTGGATGTTGTAACTTAAATTATTCCAAATAAGCAGTATTCAAAGGCCCATATATGGATTCATACTGGGCAAGTCAAAATGAGAAAAATAAGAAAAACACAGTGAGAGTCTCATAAAGCTTAATTAATTTTTTAAAATTCAGGGATGCCTGGGTGGCTCAGTTGGTTGGGCAGCTGCCTTCGGCTCAGGTTGTGATCCCAGCATCTTGGGATCGAGTCCCACATCAGGCTCCTTGCTCGGCAGGGAGCCTGCTTCTCCCTCTGCCTCTGCCTGCCATTCTGTCTGTCTGTGCTCGCTCTTGCTCTCTCCCTCTCTCGCTGACAAATAAAAAATAAATAAAAAATAATAAAATTCAGAATTATTCTTTGACTTGGTTTTCAAATGTTTTACCTAGTGTGCAGATCTGTTGTAGTGAGGGAAGAGTATATTTATTATTGTTTTTCTAAAAATGAAATATCTAAATTGCATACTATATCACTTTTAGGACTGTCTTTTTTACTGAGTATAATTTCCTGGAGATTCACCCAAGTTGTTCAGTACTTCAATAATCCATTTGTTTTTATTGCTGAGTAGTATTCCATGGCATGGATGACATGACATGACATAATTTGTTTAAACATTTGCATATTGAAGAGCACCTGGTCATTTCTAGCTTATGAGTATCACAAATACAGATGCTGGGAATAGCGTGTATAGGTTTTTGTGTGAACTTAAGTTTTCTTTTACCCCCCCTCCCCAGGAAGAAATGCTCAAGAGTGAAATTGTTTCTTCATATAATACTCGCATGTCTAGTTTCATAAGAAGGAGACAAACTATTTCCAAGAGTAGCTGTGCCATTTGACACTCTTACCAGTAGTGTATAAGTGATCTGGTTTCTTTATAATTTTGCTGGAACTTGGTGTTAGCCATTCTGATGAGTATGTAGGGAAAAACTTTTTTTGAACCAACAGCTGATCACGTGAGAATTTAGAAGGGAAGTAAGTTCTGAGAAATTTTTCTTTTTTTCTTTTTTTTAAGTGTAAATAGATTTGAGCTGATTATTGGAAACTATTCCTATATTCTAAGGATGAAATAATGCAACTAGCTTCATAGAGCTAATATGCATATTGTATGAAGTTAAGTTGAAAGTGGAATTTTTGAATTGTAAGACCAAATCTTGCATTTAATCATTTTTAACTCATTCATTTCAAATATTACTAAGAGGTTCTTCCTATTTGAATATCATACACGATGTCAACTAACAGAGTTTGTGGTATTGCCATAAAAAGGATAGATTTTGCTATTGGGAGAAATACTAACCCAATAAACAAGTAAGCTACAAATCCAATAAAAACTGAGATATTAAGACAACTTGAGATATTTTGCATAATTATTTTTGATGATTGTGAAACATGAAAGAAAATTCTAATAGCCAAAAAAGACCATAGCTATAGTTAAGAGATACCGAATAGGCCAATTTCAATAAATAGTATGGGATCTGGATAGATCGCTAGAATGCTAGAGCTGATATGAGTGAAACATTGTTTTAAGACAAAGCAAATGTTTTAACATGACTCTATTTTAATTGGTTATTTTTTTAAATGAAAACAGTATAGGAATTATCTCAACAAAAGTATTTGAAAATATACTTTCAAATATTACCTTCAAGTTTTAGGAATATTTGCTAGAATAAATGGCTATACTAATAATCACATATTTAACTCAGTTACTCCCTATGCTCCAGGAAGATTTACTTTGAGATCTGGACAATATTAAGACTATTCCCTGAAATTTAAAAAAAATTCAGTACTGATGCAAAAAGTATTTGTATGATGAGGTTGTCAGAACTGGAAATCATTGAGATTGTTTTACTGCTCCTGTTAGCAGTATTCAATACTTTTGGTCCCATCCTTCTACTTATGTCTGGCTTCAGAGACACTCTTTGGAATTTTTTCTATGTCTCTGGTCATTTCTGAATCTTCTTTAGTAGCTTTTCCTCCTCTACTTCGAGTGGTAGAATTGATTAGAAATCTTTTTCAGGTCTTGTCTTCCCTTTGTACACATTTTTCCTAAGTTGTCTTTTGATTTTAGGGAATAAACTGGATTTCTCAAATTTCTATCACCTAGACCTCTTCTGTATACCATAGATTCACAAATGAAATTGATAATTGGCATTTTTACCGGGATGTTTCTCATATATCTCAAACTGGATATGTTAAAATATGAACTATTGATTTTACTTTCCAAGTACATCCTAATGCCCTCCGTTCTTCCCATTTAATTAAATGGCATAACTAACTACCTGGTTACTCAGGCAAGAAATCTTGGTATTTATCACCTTTCCTCTTACTACCTCACCTTAGCTAGGCCTTATCAATTTTTATTACACAAACACATATGAGGCAGTTCATTTCTTTCCATCTTCAGCATCACCATCCAAGCCCAAACCACCAACTTTCATCGCCTAAGGAACAGGAAGAGCTTTCCATTGTTGTCTTCATGTTCATTCTTATCAATGCCAATATACTTTTTAAAAATGAAGTATAATTGATATATAATATTATATTAGTTTCAGGTAGACAACATAATAATCCCATATTTGTACCCAATTTATTTTTAATGAAGCAACTTGAAGAATCTTAAAACCCAAATCAACTTTTGTCAATCCCCCAATTAAAACAAATATAATCTGGTGATGTTTCTAGGATGAAGTTGCTGTGGCTGAGGTCAAAGAGGTTGCTGCCCGTTTTCTCCTCAAGGATTTTGATGGATTCCTGTCTCACATTGAGATCCTTCATCCATTTAGAGTCTATTTTTGTGTGTGGTGTAAGGAAATGGTCCAGTTTCATTTTTCTGCATGTGGCTGTCTAATTTTCCCAACACCATTTGTTGAAGAGACTGTCTTTTTTCCATTGGAAATTCTTTCCTGCTTTGTCAAAGATTAGTTGACCATAGAGTTGAGCATCTATTTCTGGGCTCTCTATTCTGTTCCATTGATCTATGTGTCTGTTTTTGTGCCAATACCATACTGTCTTGATGATGACAGCTTTGTAATAGAGCTTGAAGTCCGGAATTGTGATGCCACCAACTTTGGCTTTCTTTTTCAATGTTCCATTGGCTATTCAAGGTCTTTTCTGATTCCATATAAATTTTAGGATTGTTTTTTCCATTTCTTTGAAAAAAAAAAAGGATGGTATTTTGATAGGGATTGCATTAAACATGTAGATTGCTTTAGGTAGCATAGACATTTTCACAATATTTGTTCTTCCAATCCAGGAGCATGGAACATTTTTCCATTTCTTTGTGTCTTCCTCAATTTCTTTCATGAGTACTTTATAGTTTTGTGAGTACAGATTCTTTGCCTCTTTGGTTAGGTTTATTCCTAGGTATCTTATGGTTTGGGGTGCAATTGTAAATGGGATTGACTCCTTAATTTCTCTTTTTTTTGTCTTGCTGTTGGTGTATAGAAATGTAACTGACTTCTGTGCATTGATTTTATATCCTGACACTTTACTAAATTTCTGCATAAATTCTAGCAGTTTTGGAGTGGAGTCTTTTGGGTTTTCCACATAAAGTATCATATCATCTGTAAAGAGTGATCATTTGACTTCTTCTTTGCCAATTTGGATGCCTTTAATTTCTTTTTGTTGTCTGATTGCTGAGGCTAGGACTTGTAGTACTATGTTGAATAGCAGGGGTGATAATGGACATCCCTGCTGTGTTCCTGACCTTAGCAGAAAGGCAAGGGAAGTAAGGGCAAAAATGAACTATTGGGACTTCATCAAGATCAGAAGCTTTTGCACAGCAAGGGAAACCGTCAACAAAACAAAGGACAACTGACAGAATGGGAGATTTTTGCAAATGACATATCAGACATAGGGCTAGTATGAAAAATCTATAAAGAACTTATGAAACTCAACACCCAAAGAACAAATAATCCATTCAAGAAATGGGCAGAAGACATGAACAGACATTTCTGCAAAGAAGACATCCAGATGGCCAACAGACACATGAAAAAATACAAGACATCACTCGGCATCAGGGAAATACAAATCAAAACTACAATGAGATACCACTTCACACCAGTCAGGATGGCTAAAATTAACAAGTGAGGAAATGAACGATACTGGCGAGGATGTGGAGAAAGGAGAACTCTCTTACACTGGTGGTGGGAATGCAAGCTGGTGCAACCACTGGGAAAACAACATGGAGGTTCCTCAAAAAGTTGAAAATAGAGCTACTCTATGACCCAGCAATTGCACTACTGGGTATTTACCCTGAAGATACAAATGTAGTGATCAGAAGGGGCACGTGCACTTGAATGTTTATAGCAGCAATGTCCACAATAGCCAAACTATGGAAAGAACTTAGATGTCCACCAACAGATGAAAGGATAAAGAAGAGGTGATATATATACACACATATACACATACACACATATATATATGTGTGTGTGTGTGTGTATCATATATATTCCATATATACCATATATATATTCTATATATCCCATATATATGTTCCATCATATATATATATATTATGGAATACTATGCAGCCATCAAAATAAATGAAATCTTGCCATTTGCAACAACATGGATGGAACTGGTATTATACTAAGTGAAATAAGTTAATCAGAGAAAGACAATTATCATATGATCTCCTGATATGAGGAATTTGAGAGGCAGAGTGGAAAGTTTGGAGGGGGGTAGGGAAGCAAAAAATGAAACAAGATGGAATCGGGAGGGAGACAAACCATAAGAGGCTCTTAATCTCAAAAAACAAACTGAGAGTTGCTGGGGGGACAGGAGTAGGGAGAGGGTGGTTGGGTTGTGGACACTGGGAAGGGTATGTGCTATGGTGAGTGCTATGAAATGTGTAAGCCTGATGATTCACAGACCTGTATCCCTGGGGCAAATAATACATTATGTGTTAATAAAAAAACATCTATCTATCTATCTATCTATCTATCTAATCTTTTTTTTTTAAACAATGGTGTTTACCTGATCTGGTTTCTTTTTACCTGTCTATCCTTATCTAGTTCTACTTATTACCATGCCACACCAGGTTTTTTTTAGTTCCTTGAACATGCTGAGTTCATTCCCAAGTATCCCTGTGCACACAGATTCTTCTTTTTGTAATAATCTTTCCTGTACTCCTTATGTATATTGCAGATACATTTTTGTGTTTCAGTTTAAATCACACTTCCTCAGAAAGGCCTTTCCTAACCACACTATTAAATCAATACTCATCTAAGTCATACTTTCCCTATCAGGGCACCCATTTTGTTTTAAGAGCACTTTTGCTAACTTCTAAGTTTCTCATTTTCTTTTTTCTGTTTTGCTTCCTCACTAGACTGTTATTTCCACAAGGAAACAGTTATTTGTTATCTTATTTTCCATTATATCCTCAACACCTACCGAGTTTTTTGGTATATAAAGAATAAAAATTTCTGAAAACTTAAGCAAATATTAAGGATAGACCCCACTGGAAGGGCTTGGTATCCAGGAATTTGAAAGATCCATTTGGTTGTTGAAGTAAGTCTGAGAAGACTGAATTTTAAGTGATAAGAAGAAATATAGGCAAGCAAGAGGACTCAGGAGAGTCAGAGAACCAGAGTAAAGCAGTGCCCCAGGAAGATGTTCTAGTGGAATTAAAAGGATCTGACATTGTATAGGAAGACTGGACCTGGGAATTGAAGGATAAGAATAAAACTGTATATGTACTTTAAGAAAGTGCCAGACAAGATGCTATGTTCTGGAAATGAGCTCCAAACTCACATCATGAAAATGGTATGTGTGATTTTTTTGTGTGTGTGCTGGGTTATAGGAGACCAGACAATAACCTTGGCATTGTACTATGACTAGCAGAGATAGTGGCCTAATGTGAATCATTAGCTAGTTCATTTAGGGTTTCCAAAATTCACTTGACCCTGAAGAGAAATTTTCCCAATGTTTGAAAAATAACATCTGAGCACTAAATTTGCAGACATGGTTTTATGGAGTTGAGCCAGTATAGCCTATTTAAAACGTAGACTTTGGGATCAAATTGAACTGAATTTTGATTTAAAGTGAGATATTTAGAATCTAGAAGACCTTGGAAAGCAGTTTATGAGACCTCTTATACTTATTTTATTAATCATAAAATTCAGATAAAATATTAGCTTCTTAGGATTGTGGTGGAAAATAAATGGTTAGCATATATAAAAGGCTTACCATAATACATAGCACATTGTAATCATTCAGTAAATGCTGGCTGCTATCATTCATAGTTTAGGTACTAGGAGAGACGAAAAAGAATAAGGTTATTAGCAGAGCTCTAGTCTGACCCTTTTGCTCCTGTCTGCTCTTCATCTCCACATTCTCTCACAGTAGGTATGTTGACTTTGCACAGTAGATGCATCAGGGCAACACACATGTGTGAAGAAGAAGACGTATTCTTACCTACCCAATGGATTTGCTCCTTAGTATTTCTGAAGATATTTATATGGAATGTTCAGTGTTTCACTCAGGAAATTATATACAGTGCTCTGTGAGAAGAAAAACTATTCATGATTGAAAAATCATGCAATGCATGAAACACTGTATATTACACTAAACTGCAGTAAAGTAGATTACTTGTTCAAGTATTTATTACTTCTGCATTAAAAAAATGTAAATGAGCTTTTAACAAAGGTTCTCTGGATTGTTTGAAAGTTGATCACAAAGGTAGAATTAAAACCAAGGATGAGTGTATCTTGGTATGGGGATGGAATTACTAAGCACAGAGCTATTGTTCTTTGGCATTCCACACTAGCCAGCATTTAGATTTTATGGTTTATATTCATATCAGAATGAAAAGAAATATTCTTTCAGCTCCCAAGCTGCATGAGGTAGAAAAATACAAATAGGTAAATTTGGAAACAAATTGTCTAATAGCATCAGATGCAAGTGATATAGATTTGGGGAGCACTTTAATCACAAATAAAGAAAATTTGGAAGAATATGAAAATGTTCTAGGCATGAAAGTCACTGCCAAACATTCATGAGCAAGCATAAATATCACTTACAATACTGCCAGTGGAAATGGCACTGTCTTTTCACCAATAGAGCAAATAAAATTACCATAAGATCAGGAAGAAGAATCAAAGAAGAAAATCAACTGGGAATTTTCATGCACACAGGTAGATATTAATTTGCTTTTCTCCTTGCTTGTGACTCCCAGAGTACCATCATCATTAGACATCCATCTTGTTTGCTGTTCATCAAATAGGGCCAAAAAAAGAGAAAGGAGAGAGGAAAAGAGAGAAGGAGAAAGGGTGGGAGGGAAGAAGGATTGAAAGTAGGGAAGAGATACATGTTCTTACAAGCAATTGAAGCAAAGGCTAGAGTACTGCAGCAGTAGGCTCTTATTTACCTTCTTTAACTCTGTGTGTTGTCTCTCTCTCTACTACCAAAAGTACTCATGTGATTCAGGAATCATGTCAGATTACATCAGCCTACAAAATAGTATGAAAATCTCAGTTTTGATACTAGATCATTTTCAAAAGGGAGGAAAATTGAATAATTTTAAGTCACATCCATTGTTGCATTTGAGAAGATAAATTTTATAATGTGGAAAAAATTATGTTTATCAGAACTGTATCAATTACAGTAAATATCCAGAATTTTGAATTGTAAGAGAAAAGATGAAAATTAAGTTATATTTCAACGTAAAAAGATTGGTAGAAGTTATGCATTTATGGTAGATATAAAATAGCCCTGAAGGTAAAATTATGTATTTTTTAAATGTTGTAGAATATTTCTGCTTAGAGGATAAGCTTCTAAAGGTTTAGGGGATGAAATGATAAAATTATAGTGGCCCAGAAAATGAAGTCAGAAACTCATGTGAACATTTTGTTCGTACTGTCTACTGTACTTTAGTACTTCATTTGGAAAACTAGAATTTGTAAATTTAGCTTCCATTTTGCAGCAGTTTTTTGCATCAATTATTTATGGATTTATTATACAAGTATAAAAATAGAAGTTTGTATCTGTATGTGGTACAACTAATTACAAAAAGATAGGGGGATGGTGTGTCAGTGGTAGCCATCTACATTGGTAAAAACAAACAAAAGTTCTCATGTAAAATAAATGAAAACAAAGAGGTGATTTTAGAAAGAATAGTAGAATTTGTGCCTGAAAATTGAGGCAGTGTGATAGAGTGGAAGCAATAGTAGGTCAGATGGGAGATCAGAGTGATCTCAATTTGAATTTTGAAAGTCTCATCTATCCCCTTTGAGCCTCAGTTTCCCAAATTGTAAGTAGAGTTAATAATACTTACTTTCCAAGTTTTTATGAGAATAGCAAACAATGTGTATAAAATACCTATACAGGATATAGGAAAATACATTATTTGCCTCTGTACATTATAGGTTTCCTAAAATTCCTGACCCCTCAAAATGCAAAAAGAATCATCTGTTGATTATTGTGACAAAAAATATCATTCCCCAAAATATTCAAAAACATTTTCTAAAAGAAGATAGGTTCTGTTTAGAATCATTGCTCTGGTTGACATCTCAGTCTGCTTCTGTATTTGCTAATCTTTTCCATTTTTAGATCAAGTAGTAGTCAAGATCATTTGGATTCTAAGCTTTACCTTTAAAATGAATGGAATGAGCCCAAAGGGAAAGGCAAACCAAGAAGAGAGAGAGGATATGAATTTGTCAGTCACGAGCATCTGAGCTACCAGTCACAAGGGGTTTAGTTTAGCAATCTTACATATATCATACATGCCCTTTTAATTCGAATGGTTATCATAGTAACATGGGGATTATTTAAGAACTTTCAGAGAAAGTTCTGAGGGTACTGTTGTCAGTGACCAATAAGGCGCCTGTCCTGGGCACAGAGTGGACTAGGGCTTCATGCCAAAATGCTGCCCTTTCTTGCATGCAAACCCCCATCCTAGTGTTGATCTGCTTTCTGATATTTCAGTAATTTCTTTTTTTTTTTTTTTTAAGATTTTGTTTATTTATTTGACAGACGGAGATCACAAGTAGGCAGAGAGGCAGGCGGAGAGAGAGGGGGAAGCAGGCTCCCTGCTGAGCAGAGAGCCCGATATGGGGCTCGATCCCAGGACCCTGAGATCATGACCTGAGCCGAAGGCAGCGGCTTAACCAACTGAGCCACCCAGGCGCCCCATATTTCAGTAATTTCATTGAAGATAAACTCAAAGCATTTTGATTTACTTAAAAATCTTCTGAAATGAGTGTTAATTTCAGTGAAACAACAGGTTACAGTTGTAGACACTGAGAGATGCCATGTGGATAAGACTAGACAGAACCAGATGTGAAGTATGAGGAATAGCTCTTGAAAACAATATCTTTAAAGAGAAAACTATGCAATTTTGTCAAAACACTCAAAAATATTTCTTCTTTGTCTTATTTAAACCTTTTGGCTATATGGAATATATCCTCAGTGATTCACTAAATAAATAAATTTTTTGAAGTTGTTTTATATTTTCTTGGAGGAAAACTAAACTCTGGCTATCTTAAAAGAATAGAATATTAACCACATTTTATGAATTTCTACATTCATTATTATAGCCTAATGTATCAAAGAAAGGTAAATATCAAGCAAGCTTGTATTGTGTGTATATAAACAACTTGGGAAGAAAACCTAGTACCCCACAGCCTTATAGCAAAGAGACTGAAACACTGTCAAATGCAGGAAAACAAGAGAAATTCTTGCTCTAATCATTATATTTTTTATGGTTGAGAAGTTAAAAAGTAGGTTTACGGTGTCTATTTCTTTTGGATTCTGTAACTAATGATGGAATATAGCAGATGTATCAACACACAGCAAACCTGACTATAAATCTTTTAAGCTCAGTGGTTCACAGGGTACTCTGCAGCAAAAGTCACTTTTAAGATTTCAAAAGTTAGAAATCCTATATAATTTAAGCTCAATCATTCAGTGTTTTGAACAGTTTATTAGAAGAATCATTTTTAAGTCTTAGAAACGAGAGGTGACTATTTTAATCCTGGAAATTCTTCACAAGAAAAAAAAATAGAAAGATAACAGAAATGAAATTGGTAGCTGGAATATTTTTTATTTATTACATTAATGAGGATGCCTCCTTCCCTGATTTTCCACTCTCTCTTATTATAAACCAATAGGCTGTCTTCCTGAAGTTCAGACTTCATCTAATCCTAGAGCCACATGTGTAACAGTTGTTAGAAGTCACATCTATAATAGTGTAGTTAGGTCTAGAATTAGTCTTACTGTATGGAATTACCAGATATTGTGCATGATCAGAGTTGGTTATCTATGTACCATGCAAATGACAAGTTATTTTATGAATCTGAAATGTTATCTTAATTCTTATAAATAGCCTTCGTAGGTATAGGAGAGTGGTAAGCAGAAGAATGGTAAGCAGAATGATGTTTCCCAGAATGTTAACATCCTAATTCTCAACACCTGTAATGTGTTAGATTATATGACAAAAAGGAATTTATTTTACAGATGAAATTAAGGTTGCTGATAAGCTACCTTAAAATGACTTTATTCGGGACTAGTCAGATGTAGTCACAAGATTACACAAGATTCAATGTAATCACAAGAGCTTTTATATTGGGAAGTGGGAAGCAAGAGTCAGAATGAGATGCTGTCTTAATAAAGACTTGGGCTGCCACTACTGGCTTTAAAGACCCAACTATTTTGATATCATCTGCTTCTGAGCAATATGGTCAATGTAATCAGATCAGATCCAAGTCTAAGTTGCAAAACAAACCAGGTAGAGAGCCAGAAATAGAGTTCAGTCATTGGAGATATGACATGAGCTCAAATGAACCACTGTATCTGTGTTCATCCAACATTCATGCAATACAAGAGAATTTAGTTGATTAGGACAGCTTGTCACCAACCAGTTGGATGCAGTTTTCATATTCAGTTTTAACTATAGCTTCTTCAGACTCTTCATCTTGATGTTATTAATTGTGGCATGGTAGCACAAATGGATTCCACTTTCCACATATGGCTCAAACAACAGCCACATTTTTCAGAGATCAGTACTTGGAAAAGGGTATATATTTTGCTCTTCTAGATACCTTGAGATGTGTTGCTGCAAAGTGACATCATGGATAATTAGAAGCAAGGAGAAGGAAGTTTGGTAATATAGATCTAATATCTTTTCTACTATTGTTGGTTTGAGAGCAGTCAACAGGGAAGGGCTTGCTCTGTGGCAATATGAAGTTTCTCCATTCCTGAACATTAAGACTGCCACCCATCTGGTATGTATCTGAGGCACTCACACAGAAATTTCCAGGTAGCTGCCCTGTGCTGTGTCCACTCCTTTAGCTCAGTTCCTGATCTTTGGGATCCATCATCTTTTCCTTCCTACTCTCAAATTAGCCTTTATTGAAAAATGTAATTAAAGAGAGAAAAAAGAAATAGAATAAATATATCAAAACACAAAAATCGTCTCTTTGTCTCTGTCTCTCTTTACCCTGGTTAGGGAGATCTTTTTGTTAGAAACAAAACTGCTTTCTGCTTCCCAGCCAGGAAGTAGAAATTATGCACACCATCCTGAGGGTATGAGAGGCTGCATAATGTGTCAATTGGCTTCTTCTGATAAAGCAGACAAGAGACAGAACAATTAAAGGTCAAGCTTTTCTGCCGAAAAAGATTATATATTCTTAAGTCATTGCCTTCTGCTGACATCAATCAACTGATTTGATAGAGAACATTTTACTTATCAGGAACAAAACAATGAGGTGCTTTAAGTAGTTAACATTCTTGGAATTGGGGGATGGTGGAAGTATGACCCAAGGACAAAATGTAAACCAAATGCAATATTCTTCTAAGTCAATGCTCCCCTTTCTGGATAATGAAATGTAATAGATTTCTCAAGAATAGTCAATATATGTATATTATTTAACCCTTTGGCACATAATTCTGTCATAAGTGTAATGTTTGCAAAAAAATTGTATCAGCATTTTTGCCTTGTGTTTGTTTTTATATTAGGTTTTTCATATTACTGTATTTTAATAAAATAGTCTAGTTATGGCAATTTGTGAATTGGGCTAGGTTATGGTAAAAGAGGAATATGAGTGAAATTGAGGCATATCAACAACATTTGTATGTTTGTGGGAAAGCAGTGTTTTATGTTTCATGTATAGTAACAACTATTTTGTTATCAACCCCCCCAAAATAAAACATTGAAAAAAAACTTCAAAAGATGACACAATACATTAGTAATATAGTTTAAGTTGCCCAGCAGAAAGATCATGCTTAATATTTCCATACTTCCAGGATTCACTTTTATGATACAGCAGCATAAATTTGTCTTTTTAAAATATAGCCAAAGATAATATCCCTTTATTCTTAGATAGCTCATATTAATAAAGAAGACCATTCTCTGTTTCTGAGCAAACAAGTAATGGGGTCAGAATCATTATCTTTAAGCCTGATAAAATTTTATCTAGAACTAAATTTTCCTTCTTAATATATAAATAGTAATATACCAATATCAATCAAATTTAGCCTAACAACAAAATTAGTTAAGTACCAAAATTAAGCAGAACAATATTAGAAACTTTAAAAAAATGTATTTGGAAAGGTTTACTTTATTTCTATATTTAAATGAGTGGTTAAATAAATGTTTTGCTTTTTAAGTAAACATGCTCCCCTAAAATATGTCAATGTTAAAGTAAAAAAGACAAGGAAATAATTTCTTTTCCTAGTTTTATCCATTGCTACTGGGAGATTCTATCTATAATTAAATTAAAACAAATTAAATTAAACTAAGCAAATATCGAGTGACTATTTATTTACAAAACATTGTAGACACTGAAGGCAACACAAATATGACAAAGCTGATCATGTAGTAATAAAACAACATCCATCCTTATTGACTCAGATCTTTAAAAAATACACAAAGGCCCATAAGATGCAGATGCCTAAGAACGTTGGGCTCATGGACGGTTTATTGAACCAGATTTTGCACAGTTTGTTATATGCCAAATGTTTCCATGCTTTATGTCCCTATTCAGTTCTTCAATCTCACCTTCCTCTTTAATCTCCTTGAGTTTTAGCAAGGTTTCTTCATGTAGACTCTACATCTCCATAGACTTAGGAACAGTTTTTTTCCCTTGGCACCACCTAGAATTTTCCACAGCTGGTTGACTTCTCTGGACAGGACTTGTGACTCAGCAGTACAGGCAGGCCCTCAAAAGCCATATTTTTAGATGCATCAGTGAGACATGGCTTCAAGATACGTTTTTTCCACTTGATAACTAAACAATAAAAAAAAATATATTTTCCTATCTTTTATTTTTAGGTGTAACCTCTTGTTTTTACCTATGATTGTAATAGAGATCTTCAATTCTAAAATAATTGATTTTATAGTCTAATAGTCAACCAGGAGAGAAAAAAAAAAAAACAAAAAAAAGATAATCAATGAACTTAATATTAGCCAATAATTCAGTTTCTCAATCTCTCTCTCCTTAGTATTAAAAAATTAAGCAATAAGTAGTAGAAAGGCAAAAAGTTAATGAATGGAGTAGATGAAACAAAATGTTAAATGAATCTACACATGAAATTGTCCCTTCCCTGATAGCTGATATGACCATTTGGATTTTCATTTTCATATATAATCTACTGTTCAGAGGTTCTGAAATTTTGAAATATCCTTTTATTAAGGTCACTTAATTAACTAAAAGGGCAAAAGTATTTATAAATACTCCAAAGCCCTTTCATGCATTCTTTATTTCTCTTGTATTTAAATGCTTTTCTTAAAGGAAAAGAAAACCATTTTATGTTGTTTATCCATCTACATCAGGGCAGTATCTATTTTTCTCTTTTTTAGGCTAGGTATCAGCTTAGGTCAATTTTCCCAAAAGAAGTTAGGATAAGTTCTGTTTAACAAATTACTGAGTTTCGTCCTTGCATTTTTTTTCATTATAGGTTAATGAGGAGAGATGTTGCTCTTTTCAAGGCCACAACTTGTATATGTGCAAATGATATTTTTACATGTTAATGTAAACAAATAATTTTCATGCAGTTTTTTTTAAGATTTTATTTATTTATTTGACAGAGACAGCCAGAGAAGGAACACAACAAGCAAGGGGAGTGGGAGAGGGAGAAGCAGGCTTCCTGCTCAACAGGGACTCGATCCCAGGACCTGGGGATCGTGACCTGAGCTGAAGGCAGACACTTATTGAAGGCAGATGCTTAATGACTGAGCCACCCAGGCACTCCATGCATTTTTGTTTTAACTCAGCTTTTCACCCATAATTTCCTCCAATGTCATTGTTAATTCTTTGAGAATTATTTTCCTCTTATATAAGAGATTGAAGTCATGGATAGAATGTTTTTCTCTTATTTGGAATTATATTTTAGAAGAAAGGATATAGATTTTAATGAGAAATAAAATTGTAGAATCTCATTATTTTAGTACCATAGTGACCAGACAACCATTCAAAACTTACATTTCAATTGGAATTATTTAAGCCAGAGATTTAAATAATCAATATACAAATGGATACCTAAGAAAATTTGAAGTATAAATGTGCTGTATGAGTGCCAAATAAAAGCAAGCAAACAGAATCCATTTACAAACATTTATTGAACACCATTTGCGTGACAGGTGCTGAGGTACTTACTAAGATATCATCATAAACAAGACAGAGATGATCACCTTTACATAAATATCACAGTCTGGGATAAAGCCATATGCTAGACATATAATACTAGGGGCTTAATCACACAGACTCTTGGTCTTCTGATTTTTCAATGCATCATGATTCATAAAACATTGACATATAAGTATGGAAATATCAAACATTTTTGGAGTATTTCCAATTTATACTCTGAAAGACCAACCACAAAAACAAAATGTAAAAATAGAAACAAAAAAGATTGAGTTGTATAAGTAAGAGAAGTTGATGAAGTGCCCTAAGGACAGAAAAAATTCAGATAAGGTAACTATGAGCTAGAGATTTAAGTGAAAAGGAAACAAAACAATGAAATTGACAAAAATTAGCAAGTTGGGAACCAGGTAAGAGTATTTTACTGAGTAAAATCTTGATCTTGATTTAACAAGATAACCTGGTGGGTACTCTTCCATGGTGATGATTTCAAATCCTAATAAAAAAAATAAATCAGTGGAAGGTGACCTGCTATATTTATATGTAGCTCCATGGAAATGTTCTCAAGCAGGTCATGGACCAATTCTGATGAAGGGGAAAAAGGAAAGTCTGAGTGCTTATAGTAAAGTGTTCATAATGAAGAAACAAATCAGCCAGCTATGAATAAACAATAACTCATGAAGCAAATGGTTAGGCTACAGTATTTTAATAGGACTCCTTAGAAGAGGGAAACTTTTATTCCAAACATATGTAGAATTTGTGTCTAAAAAATTCTGCATAATATCTTTAAAGAAACAAATGAGATCTATGATACATTTGTAGAAGGAACAAGATTTGTTTTGGACAAAATATGTAGAATTGAAGAAAGTAATTTTCTGTCAAATAATCCATGTCACATTTGTCTTGAATATAAAGAGGAGATAGTATCTAAATCATACTGAATAATGGGGCACCTGGGTGGCTTAGTTAATTGAGCATCCAGCTTTTGACTTGGGCTTAGTTCATGATCTCAGAGTCCTAGAATTGAGCCCTGCATTGGACTCATGCTCAACATGGAGTCTGCTTGAAATTCTCTCTTTCCCCCTGCCCCTTCCCCTGTTTGTGCATGTTCTCTCTCTAAAATAAATAAATAAATAAATAAATAAAATATTTTAAAAATAAGTAAATAACACTGCCTAATTATACAGATTATGTGGGAAAAAGAAACAGTTTTGTTTTAACAGACACTTAAATAGAAGCAAGGGTCATGCTTTGTTCCACCATTCTGTAATATCCATTTGATTGCATTTAATTTTAATATGAGTAAATGATCTTAAATTACTTTACTTAAGTAATTTAATTATTGAGAAAGACATAGAGTTATGCAATCTCTACTTCCATAATAAGAGAGAACTACTTTGAGAAGAAGTAGTAAACAATGCCGTTGTTTAATGACATTTTTCTTCCTCTGATATGGTGGTTTTCTATCAAACTGTGTTGCAGAGATCATTGTGATCTGTTAAAGTGAAGTGTTGATTCAAAGCATTCAATTAATATTCGTAAATGCTGGATAACTTGGGTTCTTCTTATCTTTATTAAAATTTAGGGTAACCCACAAATCATTCTTTTTTTTTACTTAAACTGATTAATTTTTTTTAATTAACTGATTTTTTTAAATTTCTATTCAGCATAACAGTATTCACTGTTTTTGCACCACACCCAGTGCTCCACACAATACGTGCACTCCTTAATACCCACCACCTGGCTCCCCTAACCTCCCACCTCCCACCCCTTCAAAACCCCTCAGGTTGTTTTTCAGAGTCCATAGTCTCTCATGGTTCACCTCCCCTCCATATTTCCCTCAACTCCCTTCTCCTCTCCATCTCCCCATGTCCTCCATGTTATTTGTTATGCTCCACAAATAAGTGAAACCATATGATAATTGACTCTCTCTGCTTGACTTATTTTACTCAGCATAAGCTCTTCCACTCCATCCATGTTGCTACAAAAGTTGGGTATTCATCCTTTCTGATGGAGGCATAATACTCCAGTGTATATGGACCACATCTTCCTTACACATTCGTCCGTTGAAGGGCATCTTGGTTTTTTCCACAGCTTGGTGACCGTGGCCATTGCTGCTATAAACATTGGGGTAAAGATGGCCCTTCTTTTCACCACATCTGTATCTTTGGGGAAAATATGCAGTAGTGCAATTGCAGGGTCATAGGGAAGCTCTATTTTTTATTTCTTGAGGAATCTCCACACTGTTCTCCAAAGTGGCTGCACCAACTTGCATTCCCACCAACAGTGTAAGAGGGCTCCCCTTTCTCCACATCCTCTCCAACACACATTGTTTGCTGTCTTGCTAATTTTGGCCATTCTAACTGGTGTGAGGTGGTATCTCAATGTGGTTTTGATTTGAATCTCCCTGATGGCTAGTGATGATGAACATTTTTTCAAGTGCCTGATAGCCATTTGTATGTCTTCATTGGAGAAGTGTCTGTTCATATCTTCTGTCCATTTTTTGATACGATTATCTGTTTTGTGTGTGTTGAGTTTGAGAAGTTCTTTATAGATCCTGGATATCAACCTTTTGTCTGTACTGTCATTTGCAAATATCTTCTCCCATTCCGTGGGTTGCCTCTTTGTTTTGTTGACTGTTTCCTTTGCTGTATGGAAGCTTTTTATCTTGATGAAGTCCCAAAAGTTCATTTTTGCTTTTGTTTCCTTTGCCTTTGGAGACATATCTTGAAAGAAGTTGCTGTGGCTGATATCAAAGAGGTTACTGCCTATGTTCTCCTCTAGGATTCTGATGGATTCCTGTCTCACATTGAGGTCTTTTTATCCATTTCGAGTTTATCTTTGTGTACGGTGTAAGAGAATCGTCTAGTTTCATGCTTCTACATATAGCTGTCCAATTTTCCAAGCACCATTTATTGAAGAGACTGTCTTTTTTCCACTGTATATTTTTTCCTGCTTTGTCAAAGATTATTTGACCATAGAGTTGAGGGTCCATATCTGGGCTCTCTACTCTGTTCCACTGGTCTATGTATCTGTTTTTATGCCAGTACCACGCTGTCTTTGTGATCACAGATTTGTAGTAAAGCTTGAAATCAGGTAAGGTGATGCTGCCAGTTTTATTTTTGTTTTTCAACATTTCCTTGGCAATTCGGGGTCTCTTCTGATTCCATACAAATTTTAGGATTATTTGCTCCAGCTCTTTGAAAAATACCAGTGGAATTTTGAACGGAATGGCATTAAAAGTATAGATTGCTCTAGGCAGTATAGACAGTTTAACAATGTTTATTCTTTTGATCCAAGAGAATGGAATGGTCTTCCATCTTTCTGTGTCTTCTTCAATTTCATTCATGAGTGTTCTGTAGTTCCTCGAGGACAGATCCTTTACTTTGGTTAGGTTTATTCCCAGGTATCTTATGGTTCTTGGTGCTATAGTAAATGGAATCAATTCCCTAATTTCTCTTTCTGCATTTTCATTGTTAGTGTATAAGAAAGCCACTGATTTCTGTACATTGACTTTATACCCTGCCATGTTACTGAATTGCTGTATGAGTTCTAGTAGTTTGGGAGTGGAGTCTTTTGGGTTTTCCATATAAAGAATCATGTCATCTGCGAAGAGGGAGAGTTTGACTTCTTCATTGCCAATTTGGATACCTTTTATTTCTCTTTATTGTCTGATTGCTGTTGTTAGGACTTCTAATACTATGTTGAACAAGAGTGGTGAGAGTGGGCATCCTTGTCTTGTTCCTGATCTCAACGGGAAGGCTGTGAGCTTTTTCCCATTAAGGATGATATTTGCTGTGGTTCTTTCATAGGTAGATTTTATGAAGTTCAGGAACGTTCCCTCTATCCCTATATTTTGAAGCGTTTTAATGAGGAACGGTTGCTGGATTTTGTCAAATGCTTTTTCTGCATCAATTGAGAGGACCATGTGATTCTTCACGCTTCTCTTATTGAATTGTTCTATCACATTGATTGATTTGCGAATGTGGAACCATCCTTATAACCCAGGGGTGAATCCCACCTGGTCATGGTGGATAATCTTTTTAATGTGCTGTTGGATCCTGTTTGCTAGGATCTTGTTGAGAATCTTAGCATCCATATTTATCAGTGATATTGGTCTGAAATTCTCCTTTTTGGTGGGGTCTTTGCCTGGTTTGGGGATCAGGGTAATGCTGGCTTCATAAAAAGAATCTGGAAGTTTCCCTTCTGCTTCAATTTTTTGAAACAGCATCAGGAGAATAGGTGTTATTTCTTCTTTGAAAGTGTGGTAGAATTCTCCAGGGAATCCGTCAGGTCCTGGGCACTTGTTTTTTGGGAGGTTTTTAATCACTGCTTCAATCTCGTTACTAGATATTAGTCTATTCAAGTGGCCAGTTTCTTCCTGGTTCAATTTTGCGAGTTTATGGTTTTCCAGGAATGCATCAATTTCATCTAGGTTGTTTATCTTATTCACATATAACTGTTGATTAAAAACTTCTGATGATTGTTTCTACTTCCTTGGTGTTAGTTGTGATCTCTCCCTTTTCATTCATAATTTTATTAATTTGAGCTTTCTCTCTTTTCTTTTGGATTAGTGTGGCCAATGGTTTATCAATTATTGATTCTTTCAAAAAACCAGCTTCTAGTTTCATTGATACATTCTACTATATCTCTAGTTTCTACCTCATTGATCTCTGCTCTAATCTTGATTATTTCCCTTCTTATGTGTGGAGTTGGTTTGATTTGTTGTTGATTCTCCAGTTCTTTAAAGTGTAGAGACAGCTGGTGTATTCTGGATTTTTCAATTTTTTTGAGAGAGGCTTGGATGGCTATATATTCACCCCGTAGGACCGCCTTTGCTGTATCCCATAGGTTTTGGACGGAAGTGTCTCAATTCTCATTGGTTTCCATGAATTGTTTAAGTTCTTCTTTGATCTCCTGGTTGATCCAAGCATTCTTAAGCAAGGTGGTCCTTAGCTTCCAGGTGTTTGAGTTCCTTCCAAACTTTTCCTTGTGGTTGAGCTCCAGTTTCAAAGTATTGTGATCTGAGAATATGCAGGGAATAATCTCAGTCTTTTGGTATCGGTTGAGTCCTGATTTGTGACCCAGTATGTGGTCTATTCTGGAAAAGGTTCCATTTGCACTTGAGAAGAATGAGTATTCTGTTGCTTCAGAGTGGAATATTCTGTATATATCTATGAGGTCCGTCTGGTCCAATGTGTCATTCAATGCTCTTGTTTCTTTATTGATTTTCTGCTTGGATGATCTATTACTGAGAGTGGTGTGTTAAGATCTCCTACTATTAATGTATTCATATCAATATGACTCTTTATCTTGATTAATAGTTTTCTTATGTAATTGGCTGCTCCCATATTAGGGGCATAGATATTTACTATTGTTAGATCATCTTGGTGGATAGTCCCTTTAAGAATTATGTAGTTTCCTTCTGTATCTTTGACTACAGTCTTTAGTTTAAAATCTAATTTATCTTATATGAAAATCGCTACCCCGGCCTTCTTTTGAGGCCCATTGGCATGAAAGACGCTTCTCCATCCCTTCACTTTCAATCTGGGTGTATCCTTAGGTTCGAAATGGGTCTCTTGTAGACAACATATGGATGGGTCCTGTCATTTTATCCAATCTGCAACCCTGTCTCATTTTATGGGCGCATTTAGGCCATTCACATTGAGAGTGATTATTGATAGATACGTTTTTATTGATATCGTGTTACCTTTGAAGTCTTTCTTTCTGTAGATTGTCTCTATATTTCTGTTCAATGATATTCTTAGGATTTTTCCTCTTTTATAGAACCCCCCTTAATATTTCCTGCAGTGTTGGCTTGGTGGTCACATACTCTTTTAAGCCTTGCCAGTCTTGGAAACTCTTTATCTCTCCATCCATTTTGAATGTCAGTCTTTCTGGGTAAAGTATTCTTGGCTGCATGTTCTTCTCATTTAGTACCCTGAATATATCTTGCCAGCCCTTTCTGCGTGCCAGGTGTCTGTGGACAGGTCTGATGTTATTCTGATGGGCTTTCCTCTGTATGTAAGGAGCTTCTTTGTCCTAGCTGCCTTCAAGAGGGCCTGCCTACAATTATAATTCTTCATTCTTGCTATTAGGTCTCGAGGATTTTTGAGAATCTATAATCTTGGGGGAGACTGTTCTGCCTCTAGTACATGAATGCTGGTTCTATTCGCGAGATTGTGTGCACCTCTTTCAGGGGAGGGTGTGGGGCGCGTGCGTCTCAGGCTCTGATAGCACAGCACAGTTCTCACGTGGAAGAGTGCAAAAAGGCTGTGTTTCTGTTGGCTGGCTTGGCTCCCAGCCTCTCACAGGACCCCACGCGCTCTCAGGCACCTTGGCAGCTCAGGGACCAAGATCTGGTTTCTCCGCCGCACTCTCTCTGGGTCAGTGCCAGGTTGGTTGTCCTGGGTCCAGGGACCTAAGCCCCTTCCCTAACCGCCCCGATTCCCACAATTTCCCCCCATGATCCTTTGCTCTTTTTGAGTGCTTTCAACCAGACTCCAAGTAATGCTGGTCTCCAGGTGCAGGGCACTCTTGTATTGGGCTATTATTTTCCAATGGGTCACCTCTGGTGGCTCCCTCCCCCTTTTGTTTATCTTCCGATATTAGTATGATTTTCCCACTCCACTTCACCAGCCCACTGGCGTCTTCCCCCCATAGAGATCCAGACGTGTATAATTCTGATCTCAGTCTGATTTCATGGGTGATCGGAGTTCTTTGGTAGGTAATCAGCTCACTTTAGGGTACAGGTTGAAACAGTGCCTCCTCCTACTTCCCAGCCATCTTGTCTCCCAATCCCACAAATTATTCTCATTTGACAGTTCTCCATTTCCTAAAGGCTGTAGGTGGTAAGGTAATATTGAAGCCCAATTATAAGAGAAACAGCGATTTATTCATCCCCTTCAAGCAAATATTTACTGACAACCTGTAACATATTAGGCAATATTTTAAATAAAGAGAATATGAAAGAAATCAAAAGCAGATAAGATCCATGTCCTTGAAGGACTTATCTGTTAGTAGGCTAGGGGCATATAGTGAATATCTAATAAATATCATGATAAATAACTACTTAGAATGAAGCAGAAAAAGGATAATGGAGAGGTGTGGTGGAGTGTTACTATTTTACTATGTTAGATACAGAGGTCAGGGAGGACCTCATCACAAAGTAATTTCTGGTCAGAGACCAGTTGTAAATGAGGAAGTAAGCCATGACCTCATGTAAAGACTCTGAGGTGAAAACAAGGTAGAAGTATTGGAGGGGTGGACAGAAGACCACTGTAAGCAAAGGTGAAGTACAGTATCAAGTCAAAGAGGTAGTAGAGGCCTGGATGGCATAAGCAGAGGAAGGTCTTCAGCTTTTTTTCTGAAGAAGAGGCTAGAAATTTGGGATGTTTTGAGTGAGGAGTGATATATTTGCCTTGAATTTTTTTAAGCTACAAACAAAGCCTCATAACAAACTAAAACATTTTTGGTAATGCTTCACTCTAAATTCTAAATGAACTATGTATGGAAGAATAATATACATATGGAAAAGTTTATAATCCATAAATTTCCTACTTAGTTTTTGCAAAATTTGTATATTTGTGTCACTATTATGCAAATCAAGAGATAAAACATTTTGATAATGCAGAGTGACCTCTTAACTCCCTCCAGTTACTACTTCTTTCATCCCCAATGGTAACCAATATTCTTAGTTTCTTTCAAGATTTATCTGTGTTCTTATATGTAATGATCATCTGTTTTGTCTAATAGTTCCAAAAGAAATACACAGTAAAAAAAAAAAAAAAAAAAAAAAAAAGAACCCACAATCCATTTATCCTTTCTACTGATGATGTACATTTGGGTTGTTACCTCTTTGGGCTATTAAGACTGGCTCTGTTATGAATATTATTGTACATGTCCACAGTGAACATTTTATACTTCAGGAGAGGAAGAGATCATAGGATATGCTTTCTGTTTTAGTAGATATTACCAAACATGTTCCAGAGTTGCTGTGCCAGTTTGCACTCTCATCAGCTGTGTGAGGATATAGTTTTTTTCCACAACCTTGCCAACAGCTGGTTTTGTCATTATATTAGTTTTCCAGGAGTACCATAGCAAAATACCAGCAAAATTCTGTTGTGACTTACACAACAGAATTAATTTTCTCATAGGACTGGAGTCTGGAAATCTGAGATCAGTGTCCACAAAGTTAGTTTCCTCTCCTTGGTTTGTCCCTGACCATTTTCTTCCATATCTTCACATGGTCTCTTCTCTATGTGTATCTATGTCCTAATTTCCTCTTCTCATAAAGACACCAGTCATACTGGATTAGAGCTTGCCCTAATCACCTCATTTTAACTTAATTACTTACCTCTTTAAAGACCCTATCTCCAAAGAGTCATACTCTGAGGTACGGGGGATTAGGTCTTCAACATATGAATTTTGGAGGATATAATTCACCATATAATAGCAATTTTAAATTTTAACTATCTTGGTGGAAATTATTCTACTGTCGTTCTAACTTACATTTAACTGATGACCAATGAGATTGAGTACCTTTTTACATGGTTAGCAGTCCTTTAGATAACCTTATCTGTGAACTTTAGGATTAATTACTTTACCCATTTTTCTATTTTTTATCTTTTTTCAATGCTTTTAGGGGGTCTTTATATCTTCTGAATACAAAACCTTCATCAGATAAGACTTGCAAATATTTTTATCAACCTTGTGGGTTACTTATTCCTCTCCAAATAGAATCTTTTGACAAATGGAAGTTTTAAATTTTATTGTGGCCAAATTTTGCGTGCTCTCTCTCTCTGGATATACACACACACACACACACACACACACACACACACATATATATATATATCTTTAAGGTTACTATTTATTTTGTCATGGGCAAAAAAATCTCTGACTACTCCCAAACTCATGAAAATATTTGGCTGTTTTCCACAAGAAGTATAACTGCTTTACATTACACATTTAAGTCCATAATCTGATAATACCTGATTTCAGTCTATACTTGTAAATATGGTCCAGTCACATTTTTCACATATTATATGGAATAGTTTGGTACCATTATTAAAAAGACCACCCTTTCTTTATTGTACTACAGTAATTATTTGACAGATTCAGTGACCGTATATGTGTCTTTTCTGTTCCATTGGTCAATTTTTCTATCCCTGAGCCAATGTCATTCTGTCTTAAATTTTGCAATTTTAAAATTCTTTGAATAAATTTAATTTGCCTCATAGTCATCTTATCTAGAAAGGTGAAGACAACTTTCACACATTCACATATCATTTGATGTTACAAGTTCAGTAATGTGGCATAAAACTAGCAACATATTTTACAAGTGACCGATGAATTTGAAAATATTTTATATATATATTATCTAGAACTTTATATTTTTGAGGCTATTTATAAGTATGCATCTTGATTTTCTCGTTACAACATTCCCAGAAGGTAATTGGGTAATACATGTTTCATTTTATACTCAAGGAAACCAAAGCTAATTTTCTCACCTAATGTGAGATGAATCATTATTTAAAATTAGAATTCACAGTTCTGGACTTCTCATTCTGTTGTATAACCAGTGAGGCAGGATGCCATTTTAAGCCATTAATCTTGCTTAACAAAAGAGAAAGCTGTGTTCCTGAGATCAAATGTTGTTTACAGTTTCCCATTAACTCTTAATTTATAGTTAACAAAAATCAGAATTTCTTTACTTACTGGCATGTTCTTGGATGAGTTTTACCTTATGATATAATTTATTCAGTTATATTTCAATAATTTAAGTTAATTGAGTCAAATAACAACATGTCACAGAACCTAAATGTAGATTTCAGATTCTGCCTTTGCTGTCTCTTTTCAATTATCAAATCACACTAATCACCTTCACTACCCAAATTGAAATCTGTATCTTCTAGATTATTTATCTTACTCCCAGGATTTACTCCAATGGTTCCATTTGCATTTTTATCCGAATCCCCAAAATAGTCATATTCCCTGTTTTGATCCCTCTGGATGTGAAGTATGTCTCCCTCTAACTGCCATATGCTGGTGTCTGCCTTATTTCAAGTTGTTTCTTCTCAATACTAGTCACATATTTCCTGCACGTATTTGGTCTTTGTGGATTTCTCAATGTTAACTAAATAACTACTTAGATATTCTAATCAGTGTATTTATTGGATCTTATAAGGAGATAAATAATTAGGTTCAGGATGTTGCATCCACTGGCAACTTTTTGTTTGACTGACAAACCTACAAAAAAAATATACCTGGGAGATTTGTATGTAAGTTATGGAATTAGTACACACATACTTGCTCATACATATATATTATTCCCCTATTTTGATACTTTGAAACTCTTGTTGATTACTTTTTATTTGATTATTTTTTTTATTCTTTAAATATATTTTTATTTAGCAGTTCATTTTCTTTTTCCTCAGCCTTAACATTATTTTCCTTTTTCTTGGATTTTCCAAAAATTTTTAATCAAAATGATGGAGAGACTTCAATCTTGGAATTTTTTTTTTTTTATATATCCACTGTCAGTTATAACCTTTTTTGGTTGTTAATTTATTTTATGCTTGTTTATTATCTCCAAACTTATTTTTGCATGTAGGTCTGCTATAAAAATTATGACTCACTCAACACTTTTAAGAAATACCAAAGACTCTGGGGAATTCTATTAAAAGGAATTCAAAGTTCTTTCATAGTAAAAGTGTAATGTCCAGTATATCCTTGTTTAACTTAGCCTTTAAAATTTTGAGATTCAAAATTCTATTTAAATGTGTGTTTAATGTGTGTTGAATAGTTTGTAACTGTTGATTCCAAGAGATACCTAGAAAAAGACACCAATCTACTTGTAATAAATTTTTAAAACACCATGTGTATATCTGGTGTAGTATAATAGTTAATAGAGTAAATAAATAATGCTACTATTATGAGGTTTATTGAGACAAAAAATGTACATATTTTGATTGTGGTGTATGAATTATCATTATTTGGAATATGGTATTTCTATAAAGGAAAACACAGGATTGGTTTAATGATATATTTTTCTAGCAGCTGGAATCATACCAAACACATACACACACACACACACACACACACACACACAGACACCCCATTTAGAGAAGATTTTTAATTCATTCTTTTATTAATAAATAAGAAATGACTTTTTAAAAAATGTAGTATCTACTCACCATGATCTATCTAAACCTCCTTTTCCCTATATGAAATGAGGCTTTTTCATGGTATTTCACTCTGAAGCCATGACTTTTGAATAGTTACCCCTATTAAAAAAATCTCATTGCCCCCTCTAAGACTCAGTCAAGTCATTCTAAATTTTCTTTCTTTTTTTTTTTTTTTTTAAAGATTTTACTTATTTATTTGAGAGATAGGGTGAGAGCACAACAGGGGGAATGGCAGAGGGACAGGGAGAAGCAGGCTCCTTGCTGAGCAGGGAGCCTATGTGGGGCTCAATCCCAGCCCTGGGTTCATGAACTGAGCCAAAGGCAGACACTTAAGCCACTGAGCCACTCAGGTTCCTCTAAATTTTCTATCTCATATTATATTTAAACATCCTACATCGCCACACATGAACGTTTTGTTACATTTTCTCCTTCCTTTTTTTCCAGCAAATATTACTAGCATATATATTAGGAAGGGAAAAGAGACATTTCCTACTTATTAAACTGCCCAAAGCCATGTTGCTGTCCTGTCCCCAATTAGCTGTAATTGCTTGCCAAATGAGTTGGGTTTCTGGATAGTAAAATTAGACAAATTTAGTGTATAGAATGTTTATCCACAAACTTAAATGGAGTAGAGGAAATAATACTGATTTACACCACCACATTGTTTCATCTCAAGCTTTATGAACAATTCCTATGGAGGGTCCCTTCCTTCCCTTCATGAATACTTACTTCACTGTCTTTACTCTTTCTCTTTCTTAGTTCTTCTCCAACATTTTCTGTGAGTGTAGAGAGGAATATTGGTTCTGCAGAAATTACAACCTTTAGTTAGCCCATACAAGGATGTGTTTAGATCTCTCTGAACTTAAAATATAATGAATTAAGAAACATTTTCTCTCAACATGGGTCTTAATAGCAATTCTCCTATTGAGTAACCGGTACAGTTTTGTTATCCATTTTTATTTCCATGGCTTCCTCAGCATGTTGACTGGATATTATCAATCCCAATTTAGCAAAGCCATCTTTCTACACTGATATTTTTATTCATTATTGAATCTAGCTATGTTATATTAAGGTCTACAAAATGATTCGCTCTTAGCACTTCAGACACCAGTTGTGTGGGTTTTTGCCACATCAACAACCAATGCTCCAATTCTCCAGACACCAACAGGGTGTCCTACAATTTAATTCAGTTCTGATACTAACCATCTGAAGCTAGCAGACTCTATGGGTTAAGAACTCAGTCCCATAAGACTGCCATATACTTCAGATGCTGGTTGCAAGTCTCAGGTTGCAAGTCCTAGGTTGTATTCTGACAAACAAGTTATAAATTGGAGGTTCCCACAACCCCCTCCTCAGTTTGATAATTTGCTATAATGATTTATAGAACTTGGGAAAGTACTTATGTTTACTGGTTTATTATAAAAAATAATATAAAGAATAGAAATGAACAGCCAGATGAAGAGCTACATAGGATGAGGTCCAAAAAGATCCAAAGTATGGGAGATTCTGATCCTATTTGCAGTGTACCAATCTGGCATGTGGTTGTGTTCAACAACCTGGAAACTTCCCAAACCCCATAGTTTAGGAGTTTTATGGAGGTTTCCTTATTTAAGCACAGTTGATAAAATTGTTTGCCATTAGTGATTAACTCAATCTCCAGTCCCTCCCCTGTCCCTGGAGGAGGTAAAGGGTTGGCAATGAAAGTTCTAATCCTCTAATTGTATTTTAGTTTTTCTGGAAACCAGGCCCACCTTGAAACTAACTATGGACCCCAGGCACAGTCATTTCATTAGCATACAAATGACTCTCTTATCACTCTTTCTCAGAAGAGTCTGTTTTTTGAAACTCTTCTGTGGAAACACAGGACTAAGATCAAAGTGTATTATGAAATATGACAGAAGCAAGAAAATACTACTCCTAATAAGAATAAAAATTTTAATTTAAAATTTACCTATAATTGACATGGATAAAAAAAAATTTAAACAGCTATCATAAATATATCCCAAACATCCAAGAGGTTAGATGAAATATTAAATAAATAAGTAAAGACATGAAAGAAAGAAATCCCAAATTAAACACATAAAAATAAAAACTACAATATCTAAGGAGACTAGCACACTGAATGAGATTAACAACAAATTAGATATAGAAGAAGAAAATATTAGTAAAGTTGTAGCAAAAGTAAAACACTCAGGGGTAAAAAAGGACTAAATAAAATGAATAGAGAATCAGTACTTCAAATAGCCAGATATACATGTAACTGGTGTCCTTAAAGGAGATGGGGGAAACAGAAAATATTATTTGTAGAAAGTTATCCAAAACTTTTCCAAATGTGGGGAAAATAAATCTACAGATACAAAAAGCATATGAAACCCAACCACAAGAAACATGAAGAATACTATACCAACTCATGTCATAATAAAGTTGCTTAAACCTAGTGATAAGGTGAATGTCTTTAAAGCAGCCAGATGGAAAAAAAGAGAGACAGAGAGAGATATAATAAATATGAAGAAAAAACATAAAGATGTTGGCAGCACATTATATACTGAGGAAAAACAAAACATTAGCAAATTTCTTACTAGAAACAATGTATGCAATAGACAACACAGCAACATTTTTAAATTATTGAAAGGATGAAAAACTCAATTTAGACATTTTTACCAAGAAAACATAGTTTTCAAAAACCAAGTTCAAACCTTTATATACACAAAATCTGAAATAATTTACCACTTGTGGGACTATACTAAAATAAATAAATGAATTATTCAAGCAGAAGGGAAATATTATCAGATTATATTTATAAGATGTTATTTATACTAGAATGAAGGTCATGGAAATTGGTTACTATGTGAATATATATATATATATATATATTTAATATATATATATATACACACATATATATGTATATACACACATACACACACATATATATATACACACATATATATATAATATTATTATTTAAATCTCCTTAAAAGATATTTGACTATTTAAAGCAAAAATAATAACAATATATCTATATATGGTTCATAATTTTATATATATATATATGCATGTATATTATGTGTATTTGTGTAGAGCTGTATGGCAACAATAACACAATGATTAAGAGAGAAATTAAAGTATACTACTGTGGGGGCACCTGGGTGGCTCAGTTGGTTAAGCATCTGCCTTCAGCTCAGGTCATGATCCTGGGGTCCTGGGATCTTGGGGTCCTGGGATGGAGTCCCGAATCAGGCTCTGTGCTCATCAGGGAGTCTGCTTGTCCCTCTTCCTCTGCCATTCCCCCCTGCTTGTGCTCTCTCTCTCACATAAATAAATAAACAAAATCTAAAAAAAAAATTAAGTATAGCATTGCATATTTCTTTTTTTAAAATATTATTTATTTATTTGTCAAAGAAAGAGAGAGAGCAAGCAGGGAGAGGAGCAGGCAGAGAGAGAAGTAGAATTTCTTAAAACTTAAGGAAGAATAATAGACAACATTTCTCTCAAAATGGAAGAGTATAAATTGTACTTCATGACATTCTGTATATATTTTGTTTGCTTTTTGTTTCAAGTTTTAATTTAAGCTCCTGTTAGTTAACACATAGTGTAATACTAGTTTCAGGAGTAGAATTTAGTGATTCATCATTTACATATAACACTCAGTGCTCATTATAATGAGCGTCCTCTTTGATGCCCATCAGCTATTTAGCCCATCCTCCCACCCACCTCTCCTCCAGCATCTGTTTGTTCTCTGTAGTTAAGAGTCTGTCTTATGGTTTGTTTCTCTCTCTCTCTCTCTCTTTTTAATGTTTATCTGCTTTGTTTTTAAATTCCACATGAGTGAGATCATATGGTATTTGTCTTTCTCTGACTGACTTCACTTTGCATAATACTCTCTAGCTCTGCCCACATCATTGAAAATGGCAAAATTTCATTATTTTTTATGGCTGAGTAAAATATATTACATTGTGTGTGTGTGTGTGTGTGTGTGTGTGTGTGTGTGTATACACACCTCTTCTTTATCCATTCATCAGTTGATGGACATTTGTTTTTTTTCGATAATTTGGCTTTTGTTGATACTACTGTTATAAACATCAGGGTGCCTGTATCCCTTCAAATCAGTATTTAAGCCCAACATTAATCTTAAACAAAGTCACACAAAGATCTGAAAAGTAAAGATGGTAATCTCTAATGAACATGGATTCAGAAGGTCTCAACAAATTTGTAACACATCAAATATGACAATAAATTTAAAAAAAATGGTATATTATGATCAAGTGGGATTTATTCAAGGAATGCAAAGTTGGTTTAACATTTAAAACTTGATCGATGTACTTTGTCTTATTAACAGATTAAATGCAAAAAAAGGTCATGTGATCATTTCAGTAGATACAGAAAAATCACTAGACACAATATGATGGACATGTCTTAGCAAATTGGAAGTAGAAAGGAATTTTCTTTACCTGATAAAGGGCAACTACAAAAATGCTGTAACTAACTCAGTGGTGAGATACTGAATGCATTCTTCCTAAGATCAAAAAAAAAAAAAAAAAGGCAAGAATGCCATTTTCAACACTTCTTTCAAACTTTTATTTTTTTCTCCCCTCCCTCTTGGAAGTTCTAGCTGGTGCAAGAAGTCAAGAAAAGAAAGCAAAAGGAATCCAAAATAAAAATGAAAAATTAAATGGTCTTTACATGCAGATGACATAATAATCTACATAGAAAACCCAATAGAATCTACTAAAAAGCTACTAGAAGAATCTACAAAGAAACTACTTGCCAAAGTGATTTTCGCAAGGCTATAGGGCTTAGATCAATATAAAAATTACTTCTATATACCAGTATCAAAAAATTGAAAATGAAAAATACCATGTATACAGACAAGATGGCGGGGAAGTAGGAGGAGGCACTGTTTCAATCTGTACCCTAAAGTGAGCTGATTACCTACCAAAGAACTCCGATCACCCATGAAATCAGACTGAGATCAGATTTATACACGTCTGGATCTCTACGGGGGCAGAAGACGCCAGTGGGCAGGTAAAGTGGAGTGGGAACATCAGACTAATATCAGAAGATAAACAAAAGGGGGAGGGAGCCACCATATGTGACCCATTGGAAAGTAATACCCCAATATGAGAGTGCCCTGCGTCTGGGGACCAGCATTAACTTGGAGCCTGGTTGAAAGCACTCGAAAAGAACAAAGGATCATGGGGGGAAATTGTGGGAATCGGGGCGGTTAGAGACAGGGGCTTACGTCCCTAGACCCAGGACAGCCAACCTGGCGCTGAGCCAGAGAGAGTGCAGCAGAGAAACCAGGTCTTGGTCCCTGAGCTGCCAGCGTGGCTAAGAGCGCATGGGGTCCCATGAGGGGTGGGAGCCTTGCCAGCCAGCAGAACCACAGCCTTTTTGCACTCTCCACGGGAGCGCCATGAAGTGCTATCAGAGCCGGAGATGCGCGCGCCCACACCCTCCCCTGAGAGAGGTGCGCACAGGGGCCAGCCCAGTGCACTTGGACCTGGAAAGACCAGGCACTCCCAGTCCAGGCCAGCGGGAAAATCTCAGTGTGAGATTGCTGCTTGGAACTTCTCTGGCGGTCCGGAGCTGCCCAGATAGCCACCCCTGTCATGGTTTTGGGTACAGCAGGAGTTCTTGTGTCCCCAGGGACCGCAACTGGGAACGTGCTCTGCCAGCAGCCAAAGGGGAACTTATGTGCTCTTGAGCACCCAGAGGGGAACAGACTGAGGCTTCTCTCTGAGAGGGAGGTCTGGGTGTAGTTTGCTTTCCTCTAAACCTCCAAAAACCATCAAAAGCTGTCAAGGCGAGAGGAAAAAAAAATGAACAAACAAACATAAAAACCTCCAGAGAACAAAAGCCTGAAAAACCTGTTTCCTCACAGCCCACCCCCTTGAGAGGGGCGGGAGGACTTAACTCAGGGAACATTGCCTGAAAACCCACATGGCAGGCACCTCCCCCAGAAAACCAACCAGGATAAAAAAAAAGAAAAAAAAAAAAGACAACAAGAGAACAACCACCACTACTCATTCATACAACTTTTATTTTTAATTCATTCCCACTATTCTGGTTTTTTTTTTTTATATATAGATATATTTTTTAAGTTATTTACCTTCACAGTGAGATATCCAGTACATCAAATTCCATAATAACCTTTTAACCTGAACTTTTTTTTTTTTTTTTTTTAAAGATTTTTTTTTTATTTATTTATTTGAGAAAGAGGCAGTGAGAGAGCATGAGCGAGGAGAAGGTCAGAGGGAGAAGCAGACTCCCCGTGGAGCTGGGAGCCTGATGCGGGACTCGATCCCGGGTCTCCGGGATCATGACCTGAGCCGAAGGCAGTCGTCCAACCAACTGAGCCACCCAGGCGTCCCTTAACCTGAACTTTTTGATACATAAATCCGTGTTTTACTTTTGCTTTTCTATATTTTAATTTTTTTAAAATTATACTTATTTTAGTTTAGTTTATTCTTTTTTGTATTTTTTATTTTTTAATATTCATATAGAGTTAAACTTCAAGGTAATCCCCTTTCCCCAGTCAATGCTACCCCTATAGGTAAACCAATTTTTAATCCCCCTTTATCATAGGAAAGTTGAGTCCTTTTACAAAGATATCAAGATACATCCAGGAAGAATCAAAATAAACTTTCTCAACCACACTGAGAATTTATAGCCACTCACCCATCTTTTTCTCCTGCCAGTGTTTTTGTGAATTTCTGTTTGTCCTGATAGTATATATAAATCTTATACTTGGGGTGCGTTTTGATGAGGTGGGTGGGTTTTTTTGTTTTGTTTTGTTTTGTTTTGTTTTGCTTATATATATATACATTTATTTTTTTCTCTTGTCATATACTTTTATCAGTCTTTTTGTTTGTCTGTTTATGTTTGTATACTTCATAAATCTTACCTTGGGGCTCATTTGGGCTGAGCCTTCCCTTTTATCTTCCCTTTTTTTCCTGTCTCTCTCTCTCTCTTTTTTTCTTTTTCTTTTCTTTTTTCTCTTGTTTGGGTGGGGACTCCTGATTGCTCAGAAGCGTTCCAGGGTGCACCTTGACTGCACCATGGGTGATACATCCAGGTATATACATTCAGCCATCTCTCACCAAAATGATTAGGAGGAGGAATGCCCAACAGAAGAAAAATTCAGAGGATGGGCTCTCTGCAAGAGAGCTAATGGCTATCAACATAGACAATATGTCGGGAAGGGAATTCAGGCTAACAATTATCTGGGCAATAGCTAGGTTGGAGAAAGCCATGGATAACCAAATGGAATTGATTAGGGCAGAACTGAAACCCACCAGGGATGATGTTCACAATGTTAGGGCAAAACTGAAAGCCACCAGGGACGATGTTCACAATGCTCTCAATGAGTTCCAATCTAATCTAAATTCGCTAAAAGCTAGGGTAACTGAGACAGAAGATAGAATTAGTGATCTGGGGACAAACAGATAGAGAGAAAGGATCAGGAGGAAGCCTGGAACAAACAGCTTAGAAGCCACGAAAACAGAACAGGGAAATAAATGATGCCATGAAACGTTCCAACATCAGAATTATTGGAATCCCTGTAGGGGAGGAGAAAGAAAGAAGTCTAGAAGATATAGTAGAACAAGTTCTCCATGAAAATTTTCTCAATCTCGTGAATAGAACCAGCATTCATGAACTAGAGGCAGAACGGCCTCCCCCCAAGATTATAGATTCTCAAAAGTCCTCAAGACACCCATTAGCAAGAATGAAGAATTATAATTGTAGGCAGGCCCTCTTGAAGGCAGCTAGGACAAAGAAGCTCCTTACATACAGAGGAAAGCCCATCAGAATAACATCAGACCTGTCCACAGAAACCTGGCAAGCAGAAAGGGCTAGCAAGATATATTCAGGGTACTAAATGAGAAGAACATGCAGCCAAGAATACTTTACCCAGAAAGACTGACATTCAAAATGGATGGAGAGATAAAGAGTTTCCAAGACCAGCAAGGCTTAAAAGAGTATGAGACCACTAAGCCGACACTGCAGGAAATATTAAGGGGGGTTCTATAAAAGAGGAAAAATCCTAAGAATATCATTGAACAGAAATATAGAGACAATCTACAGAAAGAAAGACTTCAAAGGTAACACGATATCAATAAAAACGTATCTATCAATAATCACTCTCAATGTGAATGGCCTAAATGCGCCCATAAAATGACACAGGGTTGCAGATTGGATAAAACGACAGGACCCATCCATATGTTGTCTACAAGAGACCCATTTCGAACCTAAGGATACACCCAGATTGAAAGTGAAGGGATGGAGAAACGTCTTTCATGCCAATTGGCCTCAAAAGAAGGCCAGGGTAGCGATTTTCCTATCAAATAAATTAGATTTTAAACTAAAGACTGTAGTCAGAGATACAGAAGGACATTACATAATTCTTAAAGGGACTATCCACCAAGATGATCTAACAATTGTAAATATCTATGCCCCTAATATGGGAGCAGCCAATTACATAAGAAAACTATTAATCAAGATAAAGAGTCATATTGATATGAATACATTAATAGTAGGAGATCTTAACACGCCACTCTCAGTAATAGACAGATCATCCAAGCAGAAAATCAATAAAGAAACAAGAGCATTGAATGACACATTGGACCAGATGGACCTTATAGAATCAACAACAAATTAAACCAACTCTACACACAAAAAGGGAAATAATCAAGATTAGAGCAGAGATCAATGAGGTAGAAACTAGAGACAGAGTAGAATGTATCAATGAAACTAGAAGCTTGTTTCTTGAAAGAATCAATAAGATCGATAAACCATTGGCCACGCTAATCCAAAAGCTCAAATTAATAAAATTATGAATGAAAAGGGAGAGATCACAACTAACACCAAGGAAGTAGAAACAATCATCAGAAGTTTTTAATCAACAGTTATATGCAAATAAGATAAACAACCTAGATGAAATGGATGCATTCCTGGAAAACCATAAACTCCCAAAAATGAACCAGGAAGAAACTGACCACCTGAATAGACTGATATCTAGTAATGAGATTGAATCAGTGATCAAAAACCTGCCAAAAAACTAGGACCTGACGGATTCCCTGGGGAATTCTACCAAACTTTCAAAGAAGAAATAACACCTATTCTCCTGAAGCTGTTCCAAAAAATTGAAGCAGAAGGAAAACTTCGACTCTTTTTAAGAAGCCAGCATTACCCTGATCCCCAAACCAGGCAAAGACCCCACCAAAAAGGAGTATTTCAGACCAATATCACTGATGAATATGGATGCTAAGATTCTCAACAAGATCCTAGCAAACAGGACCCAACAGCACATTAAAAAGATTATCCACCATGACCAGGTGGGATTCATCCCTGGGTTACAAGGATGGTTCCACATTCGCAAATCAATCAATGTGATAGAACAAATAATTTGCAAATGACAGTACAGACAAAAAGTTGATATCCAGGATCTATAAAGAACTTCTCAAACTCAACACACACAAAACAGATAATCGTATCAAAAAATGGACAGAAGATATGAACAGACACTTCTCCAATGAAGACATACAAATGGCTATCAGGCACTTGAAAAAATGTTCATCATCACTAGCCATCAGGGAGATTCAAATCAAAACCACATTGAGATACCACCTCACACCAGTTAGAATGGCCAAAATTAGCAAGACAGCAAACAATGTGTGTTGGAGAGGATGTGGAGAAAGGGGAGCCCTCTTACACTGTTGGTGGGAATGCAAGTTGGTGCAGCCACTTTGGAGAACAGTGTGGAGATTCCTTAAGAAATAAAAAATAGAGCTTCCCTATGACCCTGCAATTGCACTACTGCGTATTTACCCCAAAGATACAGATGTGGTGAAAAGAAGGGCCATCTTTACCCCAATGTTTATAGCAGCAATGGCCCCGGTTGCCAAACTGTGGAAAGAACCAAGATGCTCTTCAACAGATGAATGGATAAGGAAGATGTGGTCCATTTACACTGGAGTATTATGCCTCCATCAGAAAGGATGAATACCCAACTTTTGTAGCAACATGGACAGAGTGGAAGAGATTATGCTGAGTGAAATAAGTCAAGCAGAGAGAGTCAATTATCATATGGTTTCACTTATTTGTGGAGCATAACAAATAACATGGAGGACATGGGGAGATGGAGAGGAGAAGGGAGTTGAGGGAAATATGGAGGGGAGGTGAACCATGAGAGACTATGGACTCTGAAAAACAACCTGAGGGGTTTTGAAGGGGTGGGGGGTGGGCGGTTAGGGGAACCAGGTGGTGGGTATTAAGGAGTGCTCGTACTGCATGGAGCATTGGGTGTGGTGCAATAACAGTGAATACTGTTACGCTGAAAATAAATTTAAAAAATACCATGTATAATAACATCTAAGCCATGTACTGTTTTATAAATGAACAAATGATAAGTGAGAGTCCTAAATGTATAAAACTGTACAGAATTGCTAAAAGAGGTGAAAAAAATCACATTTGTTTTCTGAAGCAGTAGGCTCTAGGTATTTGTGTTAAGGCCAGGCTGAACTCCATGGATATTTTGGGTCAAATGATGTATGTCATGACCCAAAAAATAGATAAAACCTTTTCTTGGTTCAGAAGACACAACATTTTACGTTTTTAAAATTTCTTCAAAATATTTATTTAAGGGAGATAGTGGGAGGAGGGGCAGTAGGAGAGATTCTTCAAACAGACTCCCCACTGAGCAGGGAGCCTGAAACAGGACCTGATTCCAGGACCCTGAGATCATGACCTGAGCCAAAACTAAGAGCTGGATGCTCAAGCGACTGAAACACCCAGGCACCCTAAGACCCCCAATTTTTTAATGCCAGTTTTCCCCAAGTGGAACTATAGATTCAACATGATACCAGTCAAAATTCCAGAAGCATTTTTAGAGAAATTTTCCAGATAATTCTAGCACTAATATGGAAATGTAAAGGACACAGAATATGCCAAATAACTTTGGAAATAGAGAACAAAGTTGTATAATTTACACTACCTGATTTCAAGACATTAAAGTGACATTAAACCAGATATGACAATATTGGCATCAAGTAGACAAATACATCAATGAAACATAATAGAAAGTCAAGAAATAGAGACACATATCCTAATCAACTGATTTTACAACAAGTTACAATGTGATTCAGTATAGGCTTTTCCAAAAATGTTGCTGGAAAAGTTGAACACCTATATGAAGAAACAAACAAACAAAAAAATCTCTTGAGCCATACTTTGTACCATATACAAAAATTAACTCAAATTGATTTGGAGGCCTAAAAAGGTACATCTAAAAATCACAAAACTCCTAGAAAAAAGTATAAAAATACTTGGATGAGTCCAAGATATTTGGAAAATGACACCAAAACCACAAACTATTTAAGAAAAAACTTTTCGTGTGTGTGTGTGTGTGTGTGTGTGTTTGTGTGAATTGTCTGTTTAAATGTTTTGCCTTTGTTTCATTAGGTTATTTCATTTTATTATTGCTCTTTTTCTTCCCCTTCACTCTATCTAGCCTCTGTTTCTGTTTTAACTGGCTGAGAGAGGTGGTGAATAAAGAGAAATCAGGTGCCTCTTACATGAGTGGCTTCATATACTCTATAGCTGGAATGTGGTTAACTTTGGCTTCACAGCTTGTTTCTTTTGGAGTATTCTTGGGGAAATCCCATTGTCAGGAACTTTCTACCTCTTGGTAATGTTTTCTGTTCCTCAGTCTCACAGGATCAACCTCTGCTGCTGGTTCACTGGTGTTCAACTCCACCCAGCTTCATGATGCTAGATTCCCTACGGTCTCTTTGATGGTTCATTTAAAAGACTTTTAAGTGGTTGGTCTTTGGCATGGGGAAGCAGTGATACCTAGGAAACGCACATACATCATTTGATCCAAGAGAATCATGGAGTTCAGCCTGACCTTAACACAAATACCTAGAGCCTACTGCTTCAGGATACATTGTAGCTTTCTTTCTTTTCTGCCCCCCCACCCCTTTCTTTTTCTTATGCATGAATCTGTTCTCAGTTTTCTTGGTCTCTTACCTGCAAGGAGCCCATTCCAAATTCTCTGAGTGGCTCTCTCAAAACCTCATCACTAAGCTTAAGGCAAAGGAAGTACTGACAACTCTCTCCCCTCAGGAAATACACAATATGGCAACAAATCTCCAAATAAATATCCTCATAAGCTTGAGTTATCCTCCCCATACCATCACAATTATTTTTGCATAATGGAGTATAGGAATCATGGAATGGCTCTCAAACATGTCCTTTGTAAATACTGCCTGTGGGGATGTGATTTAGATTTTCTTACCCATTTTTGTTCTTTTTGTGGGGTATCTTGTTTCTGGCAACTTTAATTTTTTTATTCACTTTTATGTAAAATTTAGATTCTGAAACTGATTCTCATGTCAAAATAGCTATCCTAAAAAGGTACAGTATTTCAAAGGTTACAATGTAGTGTCACCATACTTGGACAGTATGACTTTCTATTATTAATTTTTGCTCAACTACCAGATGGGTGCCTTGGATTGCATACTTAGCTCAAATTATCTTTTTATAATATGAGGTGATGTCATGAGATGATACTCAAAGTCCCCTCCAGTTCTAACATTTTTTTTTTTTACTTCTACAAAAATAGTAATATTATTTTTATCATAAGGGTAAGTGCTGTGTTGGGGGAGAAAGATTATAAAGAACAATGGACTGAAAAATAGAGAGAGACTGCAAATCTTAACACCACTAACTCTTACAACCACTAACAAGATTAAGTTATAGTAAGAACAAATATATATATATAGCTAATATATCTTAGTTAATGTCCTGATTATGCCTCTTTTTTAAGCATATGTGAATTCATATTTCTTGATAATTTCTTCAATATGTATTGTAAAATTTTAATACCCTCAAAAGTTTCCTCAGCTCAGTTAATTCTAGGCATTCCCAATGCATGTTTTAGATGTGAACAGAAGTTATCTATCATTCAACTCTATCTATCTTCAATACATTGGTAACCTCTAGTAACAGCTCTTCTTTCCTTAAGTGCCCGTATTTGAGGCCATCCTAGTGGGTTCTCTCCCTCCCACTGAATTTTTATAGTCAGGCATCACTGGAATTGCCTGCCTCTCCATATCACCATTGCTACTGTCAGTATCCACTGTTGTTTGTGTTTTTTAAAAGGGCCTAGTTCGAAAAAGTCAACTTGTGAAACTTATAGAAGCTGGCAGTTTTCCTCTCTCTGCTTGAGTGTTATTTTTATCCTCAAGAGTACCAAAAGCTTTAATTCTTATTTGAAATATCGTGCAAAAATTTTATTTGAACTAAGTTTTTTGGCTTTTATTTATAACCACTGTCACCTTCACTCACCACAAACACATTCCATTTCTCCTATCCCTTGTTAAGAATCATGGGAATGGGTGACATGAGAGTGAAAAAATGATTATTGTGAATAATTAGTGCTTATATTCTAAGTCAGTTGTGAAGAAACAGAAACAAGAGCAGGCATAGGCACATGGGAGAGAAGAATTTGTGAGTGTGTAGTGTGCATATACTTCTGGGGTTGAGATATGTTGTCAAATCATAGTGAAGTATACTTAAGGAATATGTCATCCAAGAACTAAATCAAGAGAGAGTGGTCTTCAAGTAAGGTGGTCTATATTCATCAGAGGTAGATGACTGGGAGATGTAAAGTTTATTTAATGCATTCATTATTCAATAAATATTTTTTGACAATCTATTGAATGGAAGGTAAAAAGATCACTATCAGAATTATATATGATACAAAGCTTTGTATATAGCAATATAGAGCTGTAAAAAGAATTTCTACTATATTTACAGCAGGAGAAGCTGAAAAACACTGGAGTTGTCAATGGTTAGATTTTTTTTTTTTTGGTTTTTTATTTTTTTTATTTTTATTTTTTTATAAACATATTTTTATCCCCAGGGGTACATGTGTGTGAATCGCCAGGTTTACACACTTCACAGTACTAACCATAGCACATACCCTCCCCAATGTCCATTACCACACCCACCTTTCCTGACCTCCTCCCCCCATCAACCCTCAGTTTGTTTTGTGAGATTAAGAGTCACTTATGGTTTGTCTCTCTCCCAATCCCATCTTGTTTCCTTTCTTCTTTTTCTAACCCCTAGTCCCCCATGTTGCATCTCCACTTCCTCATATCAGGGATATCATATGATAGTTGTCTTTCTCTTATTGACTTATTTCACTAAGCATGATACCTTCTAGTTCCATCCACGTCGTTGCAAATGGCAAGATTTCATTTCTTTTGATGGCTGCATAGTATTCCATTGTGTATATATACCACTTCTTCTTTATCCATTCATCTGTTGGTGGACATCTAGGTTCTTTCCATAGCTTGGCTATTGTAGACATTGCTGCTATAAACATTCGGGTGCACATGCCCCTTCGGATCACTACGTTTGTATCTTTAGGGTAAATACCCAGTAGTGCAATTGCTGGGTCATAGGGTAGTTGTACTTTCAACTTTTTGAGGAACCTTCACGCTGTTTTCCAGAGCGGTTGCACCAGCTTGCATTCCCACCAACAGTGTAGGAGGGTTCCCCTTTCTCCACATCCTCGCCAGCATCTGTCATTTCCTGACTTGTTAATTTTAGCCATTCTGACTGGTGTGAGGTGATATCTCATTATGGTTTTAATTTGTATTTCC